>JAHLJT010002035.1:0-24600 GCA_031308135.1 Acheta domesticus
CAAATACTATATTACATACTAACATGAAGATGAGACATGATATGTTCATTGTTAATGTACATGAGAAACGCAAACTGTTAACCATGAAGAAAATGTTTTTTTTATTCTGGGCCTGAAGAAAACGTGCGCAGAGCTGTTTTTGGACCAAATAAATACTAAATGTGAATTTTAATGACTCGCACATACGATATTAAAAATTATGTGAGTAAGCAAATGCTATCACTTCCTATTTACAAAACCAATTTGTTTTCTGACAAAGTGACTTAAAGATAACATAATGTGTTGTTTTAGAATGGGAGGACCAATAGGGAGAGAGCTTCTCCAATATTTCCTTGGATATTAATTTGAGTGTGAAATTTGTATCTTATCAATTAAATCACTTCTCCAGTAATTTTGTGCCGCTGACGCCCTTGTTATCTTGCATGGACGAAAAGCGAGTAGCTGAACGCATCGGAGTAAAATGCAGTGGTGCCAATGTTCTGGGCGAGGCGTGGATCTAAGGTGGCCAAGGTTTATTCGTAGCGTCTTTAAACTGCTTAGTTCCTTTGTTCGTTGCAATTTCCTGTTGGTAGGGTATGTCTTTTTCACTTTCAAATTTCCTTTGTTCTCTACGTACTCTTACGGATTGTATGGAAACTTTCCGTTAATTTCACTTAAGCCATATATTAATCGAGTGGGTCTTTTTGACTTCTTAATTTTTTTTTGTTCTCCACAGTCACATTTGAATGGAGTGGAAACTTTCGGTATAATTTCTTTTGTTCACAGCGATGTGTGGATGAGATTGAGGTATCATGGGCGGGTTCGTCGTGGCCCGGCCTTATCTCCGCCATTGCCGCCGTGCCCCCCGCCCGCACCTCCGCGCCACGCCCCCTGGGCGTCTCTGCGCTGGTGGAGCCCGCCCGTCGTCCTGTTCGTGGGGGCGCTGGCGGCGCCGTGGCCTTCCTCGTGGAGGTGGCGCTGCGCATGCGGGCCAACGGGTGCTTCGTGTGGAAAGCGCGTCTGCTGTGCTGCCGGCGCACTGCACGCAATTGATTCGGGGCTTCATTTGGTTTCCTTTAATTTAATTTGCTGGTTAGTTAACTCTGAGCCAATCCCTGTTAGCTCTGCAGCTATGCCGTGCAACTGACTGCTGGAGGCGCGTTGGAATTTGATTCAGTTCTCTTCAACTTAGTGCAGTTGGTACAAGGGTTTGTGTCTCGACGGTGACAGCGTTTTGTTCGTAGCTATACAGGCAGGTCGATTTCGTTGGCTGTGCGGAGTTCTATTGCCCAGCTGCTCTGATCGGAACTTTTCCGTGATGCCTGACACCAGTTCCAGGTGAATGCCCGAGACGTTAACTAATAAATATGAACACCGGACTTTATCCCCCTCTTCCCCACTTACATAGACACTGACATGCACTGTTCTACCACAATGTCACGAGAATGCTTCTTGCTTGAATTAGTTGTTTTCAAATGATAGCCAAGATGTTAGCGTAGAAAGTCCAATATTTCAATACTACGTAGCTGTTTCCAATAATGCGGGAAAGTATGTGTTGTTGTAGCATCACTAGTTTTTATTAAAGTTTCCTTTTTAGTTTTAGTTTTGTATTTTACACAATAATTTGGCAAGGCGGTAGAACGTACTGTTGGTATAATTATTATATCATTACATTTATTTCTACTTTGCTTTCAATTTTTGACAGACATTAAATTATACAAACTATTATTTATTCACAAAATGTGTATGATGCTTTTAACTTTTTTAACACTATTTCTTCTTAGGCTTCAGTTTTGATTGACAGGTTTGTGAATACAATCAGATTTAAAATATTAAAAAATAAAAAAAATATTATTAAAATTTTAAAAATTATAAAAATAATAACTGATACTGACAAAGCATTGAAGATAAAATATGTAAGTTGCAGGCAATTTTTTCTACCTTCATTTTGTATAAATTAACGTTATTTCGATAAATTGTATGCTTGTGTATATTTAAGCAAATAAATTTTGTAATTATTCTTGTGAAGCCGTCGTTTCTCGAGGTGAAAAGTGTCTAATTCTAATTCAGCTTCCCGATAAACATACGTATTACGTACAACTAATGACGAAATAATTCCAGAATTTTTTCTTAGACCGACAACCTAATGATTGGACTGTAAGCTTATCAACTGGTTACATCTGGGGACTGTTTAGAATATGGTATAAATACAGATATATTGCAAAAATTACATAATTTTGGATCTTCTTTCATTAGTAGATGCTGCTGAGATAACTTTGTATGGCCTGTTCTTCGATGACTGAGAATTGTGTCTCGTTTCTGTTTCTAAGAAAAGATGGATGACAATTAAGAACTATATTTCTAACCTGGAACAGTTAGTGTGGAGGTGATCCAAACTCTTCGGAATTCGAAAATTCTTCATTACTTGGGTGAAACTCTCTTTTTTAAATCAGCGTGAGATTCAGACTGTTTGAGAAGGGATAAATTAACGAATTCTCTAGCAACTTTGTCATCCATTAAATTTCTTCTTGTGCCTGTACGATAAGATATCAAATTGTTTGTTAGGGACTGTTTTCTCCCTTATACTAACTTGTAGTAATTTACTATCAATTGGATTATCAATTTTTATTTATTAGCTAGTCTCAAAATATATATCACAGTTTCTGTGCTTGTGTGGTTTTATAATTCGGGAATATTAATATTTTTTTTTCAACTGTTGAAGTGTCGCGTATGCTTCTCAGTAGAATATGGACAAGATATTCTGTACTTAAAGACCACTGTTAAGACACATATTATATTTCTCTAGTTTGTTCCTTCGATGCTTACAACCTATTTATAATTTTGTACTATATTTTTGTTTTGAAACGTTAAATAAAAGCTTTTTTACTACTAATTATTGTTTATATTAATTTTTCCTTACAATCGTACCATATTTATTGTTCTTGTAATTTATGATATGAAGCACCTGGGTACCTACTTCTTGAAATTCTATGCCTTCCTTTTTGGAAGTAGTAATAGGGTATAGAGTGACTCCTTAACACAATGAATAGAAAGAAGTGAATGTAAGCAGTTTCTTTCGCTTTAAATAATACGTAGATGATCCTCGATGTATTTTATAGGAACTTCTAAAAATAGTTCAGTTTTAAATCACCGCGTAGTGTTGACAATAAAGGTGATCGGCGCAAATAGAAGTGCTGGTGCAAGAGAAGAGGCACTCGCCCTGTCGATAGTGGCGCTCTCGGTAACATGGAACTGTTTATTCTGTGAATGCGGCCGACTAATAATATGGAGAACAGTATGGGCCACGGTTGGGTCATGGTTTTAAAAAAATATATACCTTACCCCGTGATATGGGTAGACGAAGACGGCAATGGAATCAGAAGGATGAAGAGGATTTAGTTACACCCGTTATATAAGAATATAGCCGAGTGTAATTAAGTTCCCAGGAAGTTTTAGCACCAGACGTCAGGTGACATCTTTAAACTGAATTGATAACATGGCTGACGATATACGGACGCAAGGAACAACGTCCAGTTGAGCTGTAGGATTTGCGACAGTGAGATATGTATAACAACAAAGGCATCTCAGCGGGGAACATAGGAGTTGCATGCTGCGATGACTCGGATGATCTTTCCGAGTCACACGGGTGCCGGGGTGGGGCTCCGGGCGATGAGTCGGAGGTACGTGTCCAGATTCTCACCTGGATCTTGTGCCCATCTTGCTACTGTTTGCCGATCTCCGTTTACTGTGGTCACGATGGATCTCAGTAGCGGCACAAGCAGAGACTTATTGAGAGAGGGAGCTATTCTGGGTCTGACCAACTCGGAGTTTTGGTATTAAGTTGCTTATAACTTTTCCATTAATAAAATAGCATGTAATAATAATATAATAATAATAATAATAAATGTACATAATGAGGTAATAATTGTAAAGAACCTCATGCAAGATTGTTTTTGAACTGAAACTAACAATAAATATTTAATTAATTTAACAATTTTCTATTACAATATCTTCGTATTTTTTATGTATCAGTATATCTTCTTCGTCTTTCCATAACAAAATCCTTCACTTAGGTACAATTCCATTAGAGAATTCATTTTTCCCTGCCCCAAATATTCTAGTCTATTTATTTTCCGTAATACTGTCCTCAATCAAATACACCGCCAATATGGTAATGCATTTTTTACATGAAATTCTCCCCTGAATTACGCCACTCTGTCCTACGTGTTCAATTTCACTTTTCTTCCTCACTCCAGAATGTATATTTTCTTTCTGGTTGTTGATTTCCCTGTCTTCTCCTGTCGGCGGTCTACATGACATGGAAACATTGCGCATGTGTGATTTTATTCTAACAGGCCATGTCTATACACATTATTTTGACGTCATTTATGGACGCAATAAAACACCTCATTTCAAGTCGTTACAGTATGTTTAGTTTTTTTAATTGAATAATCACACATTTCTTTTAATGAATCGACAAGATACATGGGCTGCCCGGTAGGATTCAATATAATAACCGAGTAGACCGGAAGAGAGCAAGGGGTAGTAGCCGGCCAGACTGCGGACTCTTGTCTTTACGACTGGCAGAAGCTGGATGCCTGCTTCCACTTCGTAATGCCGACTATGATTTTCCCACTGAGAATAGGAAGATATACCAAAAATAAATTAGACACTATGGATAGGCAATAAGGCCAATGTGAAAGAATCCTCTCACTTCCGAGGGTGTCTCGACATCATTCATATGCAGCTACAGAGAAGACGGAGTGATAGGCATTCAATGCTTAGCGCGAGGTAGACTCCGCGTTCAAGATGTTGACTAGCCGAGATAGAAACACGAGAGACACCGCACTGCAAGATGCAATCGAAGGGGTGACGCACTGCATGGAAGGGCAACCTGGCGTCCCCTCCCTCACTTGAGTCATGAGAGTACTGTGTGCGCGCTCACGGGGCAGGCCTCAAAGAAGCTAAAGATAAAATGGAGTTTCACAGAACCCGAAGGCACCCCCCTAACATTACCTTCCCCATCCCCGCGTACGACAGGACGAAACCCCCGCTGGGCCCTGGCGGGCGCAGTAGCGGCCCCCTCTCCTGCCGAAGCCCCCGCTTGGAGCAATCACCAGCCACCGGAGCGAGAGGATCACCCCCGCACCCTCACATCTCCGCCACCGAGCTGCAGCACCACTGGAGCCACCCCGCACACGTCGACGCCACCCCGCACACGTCGATGCCTGCAGCGATGCAGCCGTCAGCCCACTGAGAGTCGACATGGAGGAAGGAAATGGACGGGAGGACACTGTGTGACCGGCCATCGCTGGTGAGACGCACTCCCAACGTTGGCTGGAACAGCCCGCCCAGGGCATACATGCAAGCGCTCTCAAGGGTTGGGGAAGGAAACTACTTACTTCCTGCAGTCTGGACGGAACATGAAAATTCCCACCTACAAGTTCCTATTTCCGGCCAGGATCAATTCCTCCCCAGGCCTCCACTACTGCCCAGGTAAATGAGCAAAAGCTGTAGAATGAAATGTACATGGGGGCAACAAACAGCCGAGAACATTGGTCACGTTCCCACAGAGTGTCGCTACCTGCCGCCGCTACGGAACGCCCGCACAGCTTCGCGGCCATTTCCAAAGAGGCAGCCACTGCGGCGGGTGGCAGGTGCTCCGAGGGAATCAGGCAGTGGTGGGGGCAAACGCCCTGGCCCCGTACTCGCACTCGCGCGGGGCTGAATGGCACTCGTGGTGGACATCGCGGTGGCTGACGCACGAGAGGGAAACTTAACAGCAAGTTGCAAGATAAGCGCCAAAAATACGAAGCCACCCGGCTCACCTCATACCGTCTGTTACCAGAGCGCCGAAGTGCTCCCATTTGTTAGGGAACCGTTTCGATATATAAGAAGTTACGTAATGCTACGAAAAAAAACAACAATTTTTCGACAGAAAAGCTTGTTTTATTAGTGCCCCATACAGAAAAAGATGATATATCCTATCATAATATGTAGTAAATTACTTCCTTTAACTCTAGCTGCAGCACGTAACAGTAAATCCAATATGAAGGACATTTCTTGCTACGAAATTTTCAATATATTGTTAGAAAGTGATGTATTTACAAAAACATTCTTTCAATGGAATGTAGATTTAATGAATGGAAATTCAATTTAATGAATGGAATTCAATGGAAAAATAGGTTAATTAAATAATTAAAAGAAATGTAGCCTAAGTCTAATTAGTGTATTTTTTGTTTGAATTAACAAAATGTTTCACTTATTACGTTATTATTTTTTCTTAAATTTTTTCGTCCTCCTTTTCATTCTCCAAAAATTGGTCACTTTAGTGAATTGTGTTTTCCGTCTCTTAGGCTATATGATTGTATTAAAAGAATAGTGTCTGTGTTTGATAGTACTATTAATGCATTAAAATTAAATATAGTGTTGGCTAAAAAAGTTAGAAAAATTGTTTGAGAATAGTGATTTTAGTTTTACGATTGAAAATGCCTAAAAAAATGTTTATTATTTTACTTTCTTGCGCTTGAGAAGGAACTTACAAAAAGAACGAATTCTTTCTTTTTTCCCGCAATAGTTTGGCACACATCCCATTTTGAATGTGAAATGAGTAACCTTCTCATTCTCTGACGAATCGGATGTAACACAGTGGCGCGCTCCTATAAACAGCGTTCTCAATTAGGTCGAGATATACACATCACTGTAAGAAAGTAGAACAAAACCTCGAATTATACTGAATATTTAAGTTCTAGAAAGGATGGGTCCTTTCCCAATATTCTGTGAAAGGAAATTCCAACCACACTTCGTAAATGAATTTTAACTCCCTTGGGTGATTAATGTGGCTCTGGAGACCGAGTGGCTGTCGGGATAAGTGGTCCTCACAGTCTCTTTGGAACCAGAGGAGCAGGGAGCTTTGCTATCGCCTTGGAACGTTAAAAGGTCCTAAAGATGGAAGTGCAGGCAAAATTTTATTATTTTTATACAAATTAATTATTAGTTGTATTTATCACAGCATTTCGTGCCTGTGTAATGATGTAAATTAATGTCTAGTATATGTTTTAAATTCTATAAAAATTGTTTTAATTTTATATCATTTATTTCTGTAATCTCCTACTCATTTCCTATTATTACTTGTAAACTTTTACAAAATATAATAACAATCACTTGATATCGCAAGTTGGACAGATAACTGAAATGAGAGTTCAAATCACCCGCCTCGCCACATAGTTCCTGTCTCCTGCGGTTCGCTACGCCACCAACTAGCAGTTTCACATTTTGGCCGTTAGGAACTTGGGAGACCCTCTTCCCATTGGAGTTGCGAGTTGCCTATACTGCGATTTTTTTACGAAGAGCTCTGACAGTTCGTCAGCTGTTAGGCCGTGTTGCCACACGCTCTCGCGGCTAGCACGTGGAGAGCACATGGCTGCGGCTCCACCCGAGGCGGGAAGAACGAACTTTATTTTTTTTTTTAAAAGTAACTTTTATTAGGCTGGAGGTTCGATTGTAAAGTATTGAATGTTCTCGTGTTATGTATTCATCGTGTTTAAATCCATCCAAGTTAATAATGTGGAACTTACGTCATTTATATTTATTTAAACCTGTTATTTTAAATATTAGGCCACGTAGGTCACTTTATTTTGTGTAATTAATCACTCACTATACTGCGATTTTTGTAGAAGAGCTCTCAAGGCCACTCAAATCCCACTTCGCGATGGAATATGTCACGGCATTTGGCGTCTTTCTCGGTCTTGCCGGTAGAAGTCGCATGATCGCAAGCACTGCTTCATTACGGTCGCGATCGTGGGAAATCTAGCGGAACGACTGTATTATGACACGAAATGCCGTGACATATTCATCGCGAAGATGGGATTTGAGTGGCCTTGAGAGCTCTTCCTACAAAAATCGCAGTATAGAGGGACCAAGATGTCGTGCTGTACTTCTTTTTAAACAGTATTATTGCGTGATCACGGATGAAACACTCGAATGCAATGACATGTAAGTATAAAAGAACATATATTTGATAATATCCAGGTATGATGCTGTATCTGAGCCTGCGCGCCATGTAATCACCGCGTTGTACCGCTTTAGCGTGTAAATGGAATGGAGTGTCACGTTGATTGTGGCTGTATAATTGTCTTTGAGATAATCTGTAATTCGTTCTTTAACATAACAGAATTTAAATCATTGTTTATTAAATATAAACGTAACTGTCTTCTTCTGTGGGAAACGCTTCGTAACTCACTATTGATGTCATACCATTGATGTCAGAATAGGAAAAGAAGACAACCGAATTGGAAATGAAAAAGAACATACTTTATTGAATGTCAGATTGTTAGTCGAGAAAGAAGTCACCACCATTCTGACAGTATATTTTCATAACCTATTCATGATGTACAATAGTATACAGTATTTAGGAATATTCAAGTTTGGAGATAGCTTAAATTTTTGCTTCATAAAAATAATACATGGAATCAATGGCTTTGAAACATCCTGGAATAGTCTCAATATCAGTGTTCCATCGGGAGATGTTACTTGATTTTAACTAGAGAAAACATTTAGTGAATGCATGTATTTCAATGGTAATTTTGCAGTACAGTGAAAGGGAATGAGTTTAAACAAATTAATGGTTTCATAATTTCCAGTTAACAGTATTGCAAAATCACTGAATTTTAACAAACAACTCACAATCATCACTGATATTTTCAGACCATCTGAAGTATTTATTGTGGAGTGTCTTCTTACTCGAGGCTGGTAGACTCCATTGACTTCTAGAAAAGAGCATAATTCTTGAAGTGTCTGTTCTCAATATCATCATACAGTCTTACAGTCACCAGACTATTAAATGATCATTTTATGTACATTTCATGTGGAGGTTGTGCAACACATGTTAGGAAACAAACATGAATTGTAACCATGTATGATTGTTAAGCAAGCTTTTATATGTACTAATACCCAACACAAAATGAGCATGATCTTTCAATTGTTTTTACTTTTGTAACATTCATCATAATAGGTGTCAGTGCAATATAGGCCTTAATACTGCAAAATATAAAAAAAATCGTCTGTCGTTCTGAAGGTATTTTCCAAAGTGCTTATAGTGTTCAATCAGTAATGGTGATTTCTTTGCTCATATTCTTCTCGTAATGATTAAATTGTGACATAAGTGAAGTGCAATTTGAGAAGATGAGCTTCGATAAATGAGAGTTTTCTTCCCCAAATGGTTGCAGGAAGTAGTTCATTATAAAAGGCTCATTGAAGATGAATGTACAATTGAGTGCATATCTGCCGGAGCATACAATCTTCATCTCTGTAACTATTTCCTTTCCACACAACACATTGGCCTTGAGAAGGAAAACAAGTTGAACAATATAACTTGAAAAGAAATGAAAAGTGAAAAATTTCAAAATACTGCCCCTGAAAGTTATGGTTTGTAAATATTTTGCATTAAGAAGGAAATCTCGTGCTTCAAAGTTCAAAATGTATTATATAAGTGGAAATGATGAGTGGAGCTACACTTGTCAAGAAATGCTCATTAGTGACAAAACAATTTTTTGAATTGTCAAAAAGTGAACTATTGACAGATATTGATACAAGTCTTTGTAAATATAATATAGTGTGAGTATTAAAAAATTAATGTATATTCTGGAATGATAAAAAAAAATACTAATTAGACCACTTTGGCATTGCCATTTTTTGAAGGGTAAAATCATTAAATGTTTCATTAACAATAACTTGGGGCAGTACATAAGTGCCTTCATATTCTGGGTTATTTAGTGGTCAACAATGATGTGGTAAAGATACCAAGACTACATGATGTACGTTTTTTTTAAGGCCTGGTTATCAGACTGATGATTGTAGGTGCGTTAAAATGGATATGAATAGTACATTAGGCATTAATGCTAGTTTCCTTTTATCATCATTGTAAAAATTATCATAATCTGTGACAGATGAAATTTTTTTGTGGGCATTTGAGGAACTCACCAAGAAGTTCTCTTTTTGTTCACGCTTAGTGTTATACTGTAAGCCAAAGTGATGATTGAATTAAAAGAACAATGTATACTTACCTGATAATTCTTCAGTTTCTTTGTCTTATCAATAGATTCTCTACCCACCACAAAAGCACTTCCGCTCACAGACCACTTCAGCCAGTACCTTTCATTGTAGTAATGAAAGTCCAAAAGTTGATATGCAAGGTAGACCAGTGGGGCAAAATGTTCTTTGACCAGTGGTGAAAAATGAAGCTAAAGTAAAGTATTGCAAATGAAAGTATAAAGAGCAGTGAAGGTAGATATAACTGATAACGAATGGTCTATTCCCAAAAATGTTTAGAGACAAATCATATGGATTGCTGTGAAATACAGAAATAATTTGTGAAAAGTGTCGATGGCAAGCTATGACTGCTATGTATTTATTACTAATAAATTAGAGAAGAATTTAAAGTAGCGGTGCAATCTGTGCAAGTTTCCTCTCCTCATAACTTGTGACATCAACTACTAATGTAAATATATCTTAAAGCGAGATCAATGAAATGTAAGTATTAAAAACTAGTGTAGTTTTCAAATACCTTGCATATCTAATAGTCACATGATAAGTCATGGCACCTCTGTGTTAAATTACATGCTCTATAAACTAAATAGGAAATGGAAAAGAATCATTACTCTCAGCAATTTAAAACAATTCTTTAATATATAACATTTAAAAATACAAATAAAGGTCTGGCCAGATCTTCAAAATTAAAAGAAGAAACGGAAGTAAAAAAAGAAGAAATAAAAATTGTACAATTAAAATTAAAAAAAAGTAAGTGGTCTGGCCAGACCTTATAAATGAATCAATTAAAATAAAAAAGAATATCAATAATTAAAAATGAAAATAAACTTAATGGTCCGGCCAGACTGTTCATTCTCTTCCTCCATCTCTGCGCCATCTCCACGGGCTGAAAAGGGAAAGCAATTTCACTTGTAATATATTCCACTTTCAATCATTTATTAAGTGTTATACAATACTTAATGTGTATGAACATTCACAAAAAACAATTATTTACCGTTTCGGGGTGAATAGGAAACCAAGAAACAAGCAGGGAAGGGCTACTTCCCTTAGTAGGTTATCAATACGATAGGGTTCTGAGAACCGTAGAACTAGAGAAAAAATGGTGAAAGAGTAGGGGACACCCCCTCCCAAGACCCTACATACAGTGGATGTAAAGTCTGGTGGAGTCAGGGGTACAGCATGATGCTGAACTGAGGGAAATAAAAAAGCTTAGTTTTCACTAAAATTTGTCTGGGGAAACAGGTATTGAACAAATGAGTCAATTGAAAGCCATGAACAAAAATGTGAGTTGTACAACCATTCCTAAGAAATAATGCATTCATTTCCACACCACCTTGAGGTAGAATGCATGGTGCGTTTTTTTTTTATACATGGTATCCCCTGTAGGCCTAGTCCATGTTCACCAAGAAAATATAACAGTTCAAGTTCCTGGTGCAAGACTCAAAGAAGTGTCTGCATCTTTCTCATGAAAGATGGAGCACAGCACGATTTTCTTTAGTCATAAAAAATCCTCTCGTCACTTGCATCATTTACTCAACTCAGCCTCAAATCACAGACTCTGAAATCTGGAATTGTACATAGAAAACAAGAAAAATTGAAAACCATGAACACTTCTTTGAACTATTCATTTTAGATCTTGTATAACATGTTTACTACATTTCTTACAAAATAAAAGTGAGTTAATTTCAGATATCTCTGTACATGGGATATTGCAAGTTTCTCAAGAAATGTAGCAGTTTTTTTGTATTACCAGTAGCCTCTTGTTCTAGGCGTTCTTCTTGCACTGCTGGTTACTATTCAAGGGGAGCAATTTACCAGCTTTGTGCCACATTTCACCCACTTGTGAACATTTAAAAAAGAATTCTACTTGGCGACACTACACAACTGCAACGATAGTAATAAGATATAAATGACAACAGCTTCTATTCCTGAGAGAATAAAATTTAAAATGGGTTTTCAAATGTAATAAACTCCTTATACATCATATTTATCTAACCACGTCTATTTATTCAATCTGGAACAATGGCTGAAATACTGAAAATTGCATTAATTACAAGTCATAAGAAAATCACACACATCATTCAAGTAATACCTGAAATAACAGACAGATGCTTCAGTGTTCTGTTACAAGATAACCTAAACTATTTCATGGTGCCTCTGCAACACCTGCACTCTGGGCAAAGGAAATATTCCAGTCACATCCGAGTCAGAATCATCAGAATTATCACTCCAGTCATCATCTGAACTCTCACTACCTGCCTGCAGATCTATAATCAGATCTTCAATATTATTTTCTAATACTACTTCCTCCTTCCAAGCTTTCTGTATTAAGCTTTTTGAGTGTTGAACAGCATTTTGCCACTGCAGTGGAGAAATGCTTGCGACACTTGCTTTTAAGAGATTTTCTACTTCTGTAAAAGTTTTATTATTTCTGACCACATAACCCTTCACTTGTGACCATATCAACTCTATTGGATTAAATTCTCAGTGATAGGGTGGCAAGCGCAGGACCCTATGACCGTTCTTTTCAGCCAATTGATCTGTGGCATAGGTGGAAACTGGTTTCCTCTGCTGTACAAGATGCAATAATTCACATTTGTTCATAGACGGATCAACTAGCACTTTGTGAGACTGTAGCCACTGCACCACTTCAGCTTTATGTGTTGCCCTTGTAGGGGCTTTGTCAATTATTACAGAATGGTATGGAACATAGTCCATAACAATTACTGAAGTTTGTTTTAAATTCTTTAGCTGTTCTTGGAGCCACACACTCAATCATTCGTGATAATCTCCAGTCTCCATCTCTTCATGGTCATCTCCAGTCTTTTTAGACCAATAGACCAATAAACAATTTTCAACAAAAGGTTTGATGTTCCTGCATGCACAACAATCAAACGGCCACCTTTCCCAATAGGTGCTTTTGCACTTCCTGCAACAGTGCCATCTGACCAGCCCTTGCTCACTATATGTCCTGCATTAACCCATGTTTCATCCAACCACAAAATATCCTCAAAATTGTGGCACAATATCTCCACAAGTCAGCAATGCCAGGCCACAATGTCTTGTCGTTCCAATAACACTATTTATTTAACTTTGAGAATTTAAATCTCAAATCTTTCACAATTTTGCTTCCTGTAAACAACTCTGCTTCCCACAGAGACACATGGAGCTTCCGAAGTATGGGGTGTTCCTTCCTGGCATGGCAGCCATAAATGTAATGCCTAATTGCTTCTCGGCTGAATGTATCTAAATCTGTAACTGGTTTTCTCACATTTCTTTTCTTTCCTGGAGTTCACAACTGTGATGATCCTGTCTCTTGAGCATCATCCATTTCTCTGCTTACATTTTTAACTGTGCTTTGACTTATTCTTGTGGCAGCAGCTGTTCTCTCCACAACCTTTCTGAGAGGTGATAATGGACCTTTATTGACCCTTTCCAATTCAAAATAGTCTCACCCAGCACACAACTTCCCTAGTCTGCGAACTCAGGACTTTCTGCTTTTCTCTCTGTAACAATGATAATGACAACAGCACATCATAATTTCTGAAAACAACTGGATATATCTATCTAAATGTGTGTGTGTGTGTGTGTGTGTGTGTGTGCGTGCGTATATGATGTATGTATGTATGTAAGGTTTTGAAACAAATCAAGAATTATGAAAAAATGGCCTGTTTACCTCTTCCGGACGCCCCTCTTTTTGACATTAAGCCAACCAGACGTAAACTCTCCTTCTCAAGTAAATACTGAAACATTAATACGAAAACGTTACACATTACAAGCAGTATTTATATAGTATTAATGTACATAACTTTTTGTGCGAAGTTCGCCTTACGCACCGAAGTGCCCGTACTCACCGGTACACGCCAAAACGCGCGCGTCGCCGTCGGTCGCCATGATGTCTCTCGCGCGGGGCGACTTTCAACTATCAGAAACTCACGCAATTCATTAGTCGTTTGTTCTCAAAAACCTTTGTCAACACTGTAGTGACGTGTAAGCTCTCGATTGGAGAATTGCTCCAGCTGGACGAAACAGCTGATAACTGTCATAGCTCATCATACAGAAATCGCAGTATAGAAGGCTGTTATTCTATACTGTACTCCTCCTCTCTCCTGTTTAATAGTTTGTTCTTGTACTCTGCATTTTATTGCGAAAAATAAGTCTGCATCAGTTTTGGTTTGTTCTGATTGCGATGGAAAGATAGATATTTTAGCGGAAAGTATTGTGAAGTTAGAGGAGGTAATTAGTTTTTGTATGTCTCGTAGGTTTCTCACTGTAATAGAAAACTGCATAATTTGTTTGTTTCCACTTAATGTGAATAATACTTTTGTTGCCATAATTTCGATCTAAAAGCCTTTTCATTTTAGCAATTATTTATATTATGACTGTGGAAAACAGCAAAATATATTAAAAGAGGTGATAGCCAAAAGTGTCCGAATGAACTTTGCACATTTGTGTCTTATGTTACCAAAACAGGCAATGTCTTTTTTTCGTGACAATATTGGTAAGAAATTAATGCATTAACATGTATATAGAATTAAAAAAGAAAGGGATTGTTTCATGTTAATAGAGAAGGGAACAGTTTGAGTGTTTATTGCTATTCCCCAATTGATTCATTATTTCTGTTGCATCTTGTAATGATTTCAATGTTTTAAGAACAACACTAAAGAAGTTTTATTTCGTATTTTCCAATTATACAATGATAGTGAAATTTTATTGTGAACTGGAAGATAATAATTCAAAATCTTTTATTTAAATTATCAACAAAATTAAACAACAGTTTCAAAAATTATGTTTCATACTTGATGGTGAAAATGTAAGGAAGTGAAAACATTAAAAAAAAAATAGAACACTTTCTCAAAGCAGAATCTTAAGTAGCCAGTATTTTTTTTTCGATTTGATTTCTACAAGATTTCGCATATACAATTTAACACTACGTAATATGTTTGCCAGGACAGGTTTTCATTCTTATTGTAGAGTCGTTCGTGCATTACAGCGTTCAGTATAGAGCAAGTTTACTGTAGTTATTTTCTTTCCATTGCGAGGGAGCTGTTTCCATCCATTGTTTTCAAGAGAATAAAAATAGTACAACTAACTTGCTTGGTGATGTACTTGAAAATGACTGACTAGATTAAATTAGAATTACTCTGAACGTTCAGTGGTGGGAGGTAATTGAACATTTTAACGAATTGATAAACCATGCATGCTTATGATTTTAAAAACCATTTATTTCAAAATTGAAAATTCTTGTATATTATGTCTAGTAATGTTATAAGCATCAAATGTAAGTAAAGAACAAGTCAGTTTGCTAGGTCGTGTCACTGAAAACAAGCAACTTTTTGTGCCTCCTGAGAATCTTGCAAAATGGTCATGAAGGGTTTTTCAAATACATGATGAACTCTTGAATGACTTTCTTTTGTTATCTCCAGGTCAAAGAAGAGCCATTGACAAGGAAGAAGATTATCGCTGGAATTCCATTGTGAGTTGGGTTTACGGTATTGTTATTGTTCCAAATAAAGGAAATTAGTGTGTTTAGATATACACACAAAAAAAATTCAGTCACTTCATTGCATATAAAATTTAACTAAACTATTCTGAATAGGAGATCGAACAGAGAAAAAAAGAATTATGGGTGTAAATCTTTATAATTTGTTGTCTGCATATGTATATTCTTTGTGAGATAGGAAGTTTTAGTATAAATTCTGTGTTGGTAGCAGATATCTTGTGGTAATCCACAATGGTAATAGGAGATAAGGGATAATCAACCATTGATTATTCCTTATCTCGCATTAGCTTTAAGATTTCATATGCCTGTTAGTGTTATGTGTGTTCTTCATTTCCATTTTTAAGTCATTATGCTTATGAGTCTTGATGTACTTCAAATTTGATGCTGTATACCACAAGGGTGTTTCAGAATATGAATTATTTCAGTGTCTTTGGCAGTGAGTAAAAATAATTCAACTTTATTCACAAGAACACTGATTATTCAGAACACATTTGTAGTTTTCAAGTGTAATATAATACAGTGCATTATATTACATGTTTGAAGATATATCAGCATTTATGTGAAAGAAATGTAGTAGTAGGTTTTGTGGTTGATCCTGACTGTATGGTACCCCTCGCTGTCACAGCCTCTTTAATATGTTCGTAAGTAGTGTACAAATAGGCGATTTTCATGGCTCATAAATTTTGAGACACCTCATACGCTTTTTCCCACCACATTATAATGCCGAAGTTTTCTGTCTTCGTTCTCCCAGATCCAAGTCATGGTGAGGCTCGCGTTCACTATAAACAACCTAGAATCTACCCATCGCATAATTACCAATTCACTTTTATAAGAAATCACTTCAGTAACCACATTATAAGAAAGCCTCTATAGTATTCAAACTGTGCAGTGAACGATACTTTTGAACGTATTAAGGAGGCCGTGACAGCAACGGGTACCGTACAGTCGGGATCGGCCGGTTTTGTCATTAAATACAAACATTGATGGAGGAATATTGATTTTCTATTACTTAGCCAGAAGTTGAAAAATGTTTTTGTTTCAATTAATGCACATGTATGTTCGCTCATTAACGCACATGTATTAATGCACATGGTTATATCAGTTTAATAATTCTTCAAATTCGACAAAAATATCAATAAATTCAAAATATAAGTGGTGAGCTCCAGATGCGCATCCTGGTTAAGCCCAGGATTAATACTCTTTTCATGATTCTAGGGTTAATAAGAAATGTTACTTGTTCACTAATTACATATTAGACCCTTTTTAAGTAATGTCTCAGCTTAATGCCATCTTAAATATCTGGTTTTTGCTTGTTACAATGAGTTAAAATAACACAAATTTTCTTTGTTTCAATAAAGAAAATCACTACGTCAGATTGAGATAAAACAATGGGATGTGATGAAATGGAGCCGATAAAAAAATTGAAGCAAAGTAGACCGAAGCTCTTTCAATTTAAATCAGAGATTTCTTCAAATCTTGCAATTGAAACATCAGCCTAGAGGACGCTGACATGTTACGTATTCAGTGATGTAGTTCTCTTTTGTTTAATTATGGTTTCTGTCCATCGTGAAAACACTTCCACTGGGCGTCTTACGTATTTAAATAATTCTGTCTAAATGATGAGTTAATGTACTAAATATCATTTAATATCTTGAAGAGCAGTTTTATTTCTTGTTTGTTATTGGAGGGAAATCTTGGTAACTTTTTCACCTTCACAATTCATCTTAAGGTGTTTTTGGAAGCATCTCTATGAGCAGCCTGGATTTTTATGAGGAGTGTGTTTTCTTTCAGGCAAAAGATGAACCCGTGCTTTACAGCTTTCGTTGAAAGAAGAAGATGATAAATATGATGTGAGTACAGTCATTCATCTGACTTAGGAGCCATCCATAAATTACGTAATACAAAATTAAGAGTATCTTCAATACCCCCCCCCCCCTGTAACAGGTACTTCGCTATCTCCGTATAACATTGCCTCAGACCTCCTTTCTCCTCGTTGAGCTTTACGTAATTTATGGATGACCCCTTTAAGTAAAATGATTATTAAAACTTTTTTTACATGTAAATCCTTTTGTCCTTAAAAAAGGGAACAATTTAGTTATACATTTGTGGTGGAACAATTGTTGAATGAGTAAAACAGAAGTCAGTTAGTCAAATTCAAACTAGTTCATAAATAAATTTTATTCCATAGGTCATCCTTAACTCGATAGTATGAGATACGTAATGAACATCTTACAGTGTGACTCTAGGTCAAACATTTATCACAATTTCTTGTTTGTGAGAACAGCGCCCGCTACTCAGTGCATTATGAGAATGATGTGGCTCTGAGAACTGTAGTGGAAGGCAATGGATGGTTGAGCAGCTATTGAGGGCTTTGCTAAAATTATATAGTACTATGCAAAAAAAATGTTTGTTGCAGGAACTGAGGAATGATATATTTTTCTAACTGCAGGAGTAAGGGGTGAATTTTTATTAGTATTAAGATGGAATGGGCAGCGTTATAACATTTGTTATATAATATGAATTTTACAAGAAAGAACAAGCTCTTTTAGTTATGCACTCATTTGTTTACTGTCTGACATATTTTTGTTTTCCTGTGCAGGAGGAGTTGGAGCTTCCATTTGCTGTGATCGTTCAGCCTCCTGAGAATGAAGGAGGAGGCTGTAGTGAAGAAACAAGGTATGGCTATCATATCTACTACAGGATGATTATTGATTAGGAAGAGGCATTGGGCAATGAATTGTTAACCCCTTTCTTAAATGTCTTAATTTTTAATAGAAATTTATTTAATTTCTATTTAAAATAAAAACTAATGTTACATTTTTTATTAGTTTTGTTGTTAAATGATTCTTTGACATACTGAGAAATGCCGGATGCATGGCGACGTGATATGAGTATGTATTAATACTACAGATGGAATATAAGGCTCATCTTAGAAATACATGGTTAATTCACAAATTAGCTGGACAGTGTAGGTAAGGATGTGTGATTGAGAAATGATGAACTTCATCTGCCAAAAGCGGGTATCAGCCACAGATTGCTGGCTATCGTGAAGTGATAGTTCATATGTGAGGTGCTTTGTGTGTTAGTAGGGAGGATTTTGCTTAGGAGTATTTTGATAAATTTGCTTTGCACAGTTATATTGAATTCTCAAAGGATTGAAAGAAACAAAAATGATTTAAGGAATTACCGCAATATTTAATGCTGTTTATAGTTTCTAATACTTCTCTCATGTTTGAAAATGTAGAGTAATCCTTCCTATTTGCAAATAGGCCAAAACAGCATTCTTTTAGCTATTGCCCGCATTGCCTTTTTTTGAAACTTTACGAAAATCTAAGATTTTTTGATAAGCATTCTTCGAAGTATCACCGTTTCAAACATAGAGAAAAAAGAAAAAAAAATGTGGGAGAAGATTTTATTTATTTATGTATTTCTAACGAGGCAGTCATCCATTACCAATATATCACATAGAAAAAATGAATAGCAAACTGGCTGAAAGGGAACTTTTGAGTTTCAAAAAAAGGCTTCATTGTAGCTACTTTTAGAGTGTGCCAATAAGTGCGAAATGAAGATGCATGAGGATGTATGTGTTTTAATGGTTTGTAAGTGTGCTGAAGTAGAAATTGTAGTCTGCAAAATATTTGGATGTACATATGGATGCATGCCATAAATGGAACAATCATATAGCTCAAACTTAAAAAGATTATATATTTGATAATTATAATTATATATTATAAACCAAGTCCCATTGTTAGGATAGAACATTTGTTGAACACTAAGCTCCTTTCTGAGCGATAGCCACGTATAGTATTATACATACGTTAAATACATTAATTAATAAAAGGAACAATACACATTAGAATACAATTCACTCATCTTCTTTAATAAATTTAACTTTTTTAAAGAAAACTTCTGCAAACTTAAATAGTGTATTGCATACAAGACTTCTAGATACATTTATTAGCAATTCGACTATTTTTTTTTTAAATATTTCCATAAAATTAATCCAACATTTACCTTGTCAATATAAAATGCAATCATTTCTGTGCATAATCTTGTATATGAGCTACCTAACTGTAAGATGCAATTTCATTTTTACACAGTCATTTACATACATTCAGTTTCATGGTTAGTTAAGTTATAAAAATAACTTTGAAGACATTTAAAATGGTAAAATATAAAAACTTTCACTATAATAAAATGTACTCTTTAATGTTTTGTAGCTGAGATACAACAATGTGTTTATTTTGCAAAAATATAAAATAAATACGTAAGTTTCCAAAAATTCTTGTTTATTTTTCACTTCTCAAAATGTTTAGGTAAAAAGCGAATCTCATCTTTACTAATAAAGAAAGACAGAGCTGCGCTGACTTACAGCGCGATAATCTCCGAATCTACTGAACCAATACCGATGAAACTTTTGTACTAGCTTCCTTACAGGTCTGGAGTACTATAGGCTATGATTTACAATCACAACCTTAATATTTTACAAAATAATTGCTTTTCTGGACAGTTTTCACCCAGCGTTACATCACAGATTGAAAGGTGCATCAATGTGCAATTGATTAGCTGCATGCCACTAGAGATGATGACTGAGTTCTTCTATGCATGAGTTGCGTGTCTATAGGAAGGTATTATAATATAATATAACCTCGAGAGGGCTGGTGGTTGATTTGTACTTTCCATTGTTTAACCTGCAATATTCATATTTAGAAAGATAATGGCAATTTTCTTTAATATGCAAGTATCTTGGATATTGATTTTAATGGCACCTAGGCGTGAATGTATTAAGTGTAGAGAGACATGAAAATATTGAAAAAAATTTTGCTGACAGAAGTGCTTGATATTGTCATAAAATGGATGACTCCACACATCTGTTTTGCATGAAATAGTTACTGGATTAGTGGTAGTAAATTAAAGCAATTACTACCTCTAATCCAGTATCTATTTCATGCAAAACAGATCAAGACAAAGAATACAGGAAGAGGTTTACAAAACCTACTTGCTGCAAGAAGAAAGCATTCAACGTCTATACCAACAAAGACTGCAACATTATCTTCTGGAAACACCGACAGTAGAATGTATAGAAAATGAATGGGATATGTAAATTTTGCATAGAAAAAGCAGCATCAGAAGCCATTGGTAAAAGAAAAAAATAAGACGTAGAAAAGGGTTAAGAGTCTGGAATGATGAAATACAGAATGCTATAAAAAATAATCAAGAAGCATATTGCCGATGGTTATAGCAAAAAATGAAGAAACAAGAGAAAACTACACGAAGAAGAGAAATACAGCAACTAAAATTGTGAGAGAGGCACATAGAATCTCTTGGGATAACTTCATTAGCCAAATAGAGCAAGATGTACATGGGAGGCAAAATTTTGCTATAAAGTTTTAAAGAACTTCATAGGTCTGAAAAAGATGATGCCAGAATAGAAGTAATAGAAGACACCGAATGGATAAATCATTACAAGAAGTTATGGTATCAAGAGAACACCGTGCAATCGAACTGGGATACACAAATCTAACAACTACAGACCTAATTACTATTGAAGAATTACAAGAAGCCTTGGAACAGTTAAAGAATAGGAAAGCTTCTGGAATAGATAAAATTAATTCTGAATTACTGAGGATGGTGGGATGCTTTTACAATGGAGGGTTGCTACATATACAAACACTTGCTGGCAGAAACTCAAGATTCCAAATACCTGGAAAGTAGCAGAAGTAATATCTTTAAAACGGGAGATAAGAAAAATTGTGAAAATTATAGAGGAATAAGTTTACTCTGCACAATGTATAAAGTCGATGCCAGAATAGTGAATGCAAGATAAAAGCAATATCTGACGCCTTATTGGGAGAAGAACAAAATGGGTTTCGGAAAGGTAGAGCAACCTCCGACAATGTATTCATCCCTACAGCAAATTTAGAGAGAAAGGAGAGAATTCAATCTGCCAACACATCTTGCTTTTATAGACTTTGAAAAAGCATTTGATAATGTTAATAGGACAAAATTATGGGACATAATGGAAAAACAAGGCTACCCAGCACACATTGTAAATGTAATGAAAACCATGTATGAAGATTCAAAAATTATAATAACACAGGAAGAAAGAAGACGGAGGAAATACCTATTAATAAAGGAGTCCGACAAGGGTGCCCATATCGCCCACGCTTTTTAACATATATGTAATGACATAATCCAAAAATGGAAGCTTATTATAAAAAAGGAATATGTATTACAGAAAATGACTTTAAATATTTTATTATACGCTGACGATGCCGTAATACTACAAGGATGAGAGGATGACTTACAGAGATCAGTACACCACTTAAATAATATATGCAAGGGATATGACATAAAAATCTCAAAAGAGAAAACAAAAGTATGGCCTTTTGTGGAAAATCACCTGTTAGAACAAAGATTGTAGTAGACAACAAAATCATTGAACAAGTTTCTTCTTTCAACTATTTAGGGTGTGAAATAGGACATGATTACCATCTACCACAGCATACAACAAACTGCTAGCGGAAAGACAACAGAAGAGAGAAGAGGTGGAAGAACTTTTCTACTGCACGAGTGCCATGATTGACAGAAGTTGGACAAAACCAAACCAGGAAATGAGAAAGTGTAGTAAACAGATTAGCGGTGCATGGATTCCACCATAAACTCTGCAAGACAACCACATATCACACCGCCAATGATCTATGCGCGTGCAAACTGTGCAACGAAAAGTGTACCAAGTATCATGTGCTTTCATGCAAGGAAACAAGAAAACAATTACGGAGCTCAGCTCCGAAGACCTGAACTGTAAACTCCATGCACACTGTGCGCATTTCTTAGTTATTATAATAGGACATGATGAAGATACCAATAAGAACTGTCAAATATTTCAATCAGTATGTGGTATAATTCATAGGGCAATGAAAAACAAAACAAGGAAAGAGACCGAGAATAAAGTTCTATAACACAATGGCCTCCTCTATGGAAGTGAGAGTTGGGTCCCTAAAAAGAGCACTTACACACAATTACAAGTGCAGAAATGAATTTCTTAGAAGAACAAAAGGTTGCACAAGAGAAGATAGATTTAAGAGTGATGAAATAAGAGAAGAACTGAATGTGTAGAGCCTCAATCAAAGAATGATGGAGTACAGGAACAAGTGGCTACAACATGTACAAAGGATGGATAATTCTCGTTTACCGAAGTTGGGCCTTCCAATATAAACCAAGAGGAACAAGAGATATAGGGAGGTTCAAAAAAGAGATGGAGAGAAGTTCTGTGAGACCGGAACAGGCAGACGCCTAATCCTGGAAGTGAAGAAGAAGAAATTAAGCATGATTATTTTGTTTTTGCAAGTTAAACGAGCTAAAGTGAAATATATTATAAATGATTTACATGTTATGCTTAAACTGTGACAAATGGATGAATTTTTGTAGGGAAGTGTTTTATTATTGTAGAGAGTGAATGTTGTACCTTTGGATGGTGAAGAATGATTATTTAAATTCACGAAAGTAAATTTGGCAAGAAGTATAATTGAAGTAAAAAAGAAATTTGAAACTTTCTTTTTAAATTTGCAATTGTTTTACAATGTAGCAATTGATAGAAAGTATTTGTACTTTAGTATAATACACAAAATTTCACAAAAAGAATACTCGAAAAGTAAATGCATTTTATTTTTTGTTTCCTTTTTTTTGTTAATGTTGTCGTAATTGAGTGAAATTGTGGGGCTGGAAGCACAGTAAGAAAACTAGAAATATTTTTTTAGTGAGAAAGTCTGGTACACCGGCTTATTTCCAGTTGGGTGCAAGGCAGAGAAGGCGAAGCAGGGCGAGGCGGGATACAATAGAATAGATGTAAGTAGGTTCCGCCGCAAGGCGGGAATAGACGGAATTGCTTTTCCTGGCTAATAAATTATGATAAATACCCCCAGCAACGCGGGGTACTTTAGCTAGTTTTATAAAAAAAAACCAACAGGTAATTGATGTACTAGGAATTCTTTTATACGCTTTTGAAATTTTGAAAGACTATATTGTGGAATGTATTACTAATGAAACTTTCCATTATAATTTGTAATTGTTTTACAATGTAGCAATTGATAGAAGTATTGGTACTTCAGTTTAATACACAAAATTTCACAAAAAGAATACACGTTAGTAAATGCATTTTATTTTTTGTTTCCATTTTTGTTATGTTAGTCATAAAGTGAGTGAAATTGGTGGGCGGGAAGCATAGTAAAAAACTAATAATATTTTTTTAGGAGAAAGTCAGGAACACTGGTTACTTCAGTTGGGGTGCAAGGCAGAGAAAGGCAGAGCAGGGCGGGGTGGGGATACAATAGAATTGATAGTAGTAGATTCACCCGCAAGGCGGGAATAGATGGAATTCCTTTTCCTGGCTAATAAATTACAATACATTCCCCAACAACGCAGGATACTTTACCTGGTTTTATAAAAAAACAGGTAATCAATGTACAGGGAATTGTTTTATATTCTTGAAAATTTTGAAAGACTATAATGTTGAGTGTATTACTAATGAAATGCTAACGTGCATAGATAAGTGAGCTTTCGTTCACTGAATATATACATATGTTCTATACCTCGCAACATGGACAAATATAATGATTATCAAACAGGTTTGAGTAATTTCTAGAAGTCTAATTCGTAAACACAAGCTCGTAAATAGAAGATCTTTATCTTACACTGCCACCATTACTTAGTTCGTCAACAATGTCCTTTGAAAATATCCATTACTGCAGTGTTGCACAAATTTCAATGAGCTTTGGCAGATTCCTTTGAAAGAAATAATTATATATTAGTAATTATAATTATGTATTACAAAAATAGTATTTTTTGTCAGTATTTTATCTCATGGTATCCTATTTCCTTTATAATCACCGTAAATATAAAGAATAACATTCTTTATATAGGACTAAGACAGTCTTATCTTACAATTTATAAAATTTATGTATTTAAAATAACGCTTTTTTTATTATTTATTCTCTATTATTTCTGGATTCAAAACTAGGTTACCAAACAAATTTTTAGCTGTTTTAAAATTCACTAGGTTTAAATTCTCC
>JAHLJT010002038.1:0-23078 GCA_031308135.1 Acheta domesticus
TTTTTTTCATGGTGAAACTTGATTGTAGTACATAAACTAAGTTCAAAATTCACCCGAAAATTTAATTATTGAAGGCATTTTTCAACACCCAATTTTGTATTATGATTAGTTAATCATGGATAATTGGATTATTAGAATAATAATCCAATAATCCATAATTGGATTATTAGAATTTTGTATTAAATTATTGAATATATTTCCACATACATTGTTGGCCTTATTTACTTTATTTCTAAAGTACCTCAAATATATTGTATTCAATTATTAGTAAAATATTTTTCTTATTCGCATTATTTCATATTAATATAAAAGAACACAGTTGAACCCCAGGATTACTTCAGGGCACGAAAAAAAAGCTGTAGAGCCGTTTCAAAATAATAGTACATATACACTAGGCGGAAAATCAAAAACCCGAAAATTGTCATATCAAGTCGTTGAGTATTTATTCTCCAAAACAAATAAAATGTGTAAAGTTTAAAAATTCTGGAACAATACATTATACTAAGGCCTACAAGTGGATGCGCCTTATTGTATTATGTACTATGGACACGGAGTTAAATATGCTTCATAAAATTGAAATATTTTATAACAATATCTGTTCATGCTTACTTTATGGACTACAGTAGGATATCCGCCTTAACTTAAAAACGTGATGCGAAAAAACACGATCACTAACAATAATTCGTAAAGGGTACATGTGTAACATGATTGCTAGACATTGCGTTTATCTAGACTCATCAATCTTGAAAATTAAAACCTCGCTATATTATCTTTACCAATTATAATCTCTTGATGTAAGGATATCTTTGCTTCACACTCACAAGCAAAATGAAATGTCGCTTGCTTTCGATTCAAAAAGAAGCGTTGATTCTATTACTTTTATTATATTATTGAAATTTAATGTTTTTATTACAAAATCAGTTAATAAGAGAAAGTGACATCATATGGGAGGCCAGACTTATTTCATTTAAAAATCCAACCACGAAATCTGGTTGAATAGAAAGTTTAAATTTCTTTCTAAACGATAATACTTAGTGTTTCGAATATACTTATAATTTTATTTCACATTAATTTCAATGAATCTGTAACAAAATATCTTAAATTTTTGAAATCATCAGTAAGATATTCACCTCATTTCATGGATTTAGACGGTTCCAAACTAGTTTCACAACTTATTAGTTACTCAGTTTAAAAACTGGTAAAACTTAAGCGACTCAAAGATGAAGGCTCCTTTATGACCATCCGTCTGCAAATGAAGCGGTTTCGACGCTGTTAACACCGGAGATCTGACGGAAACGGGATTTTCTTCTTTGTAAGAACGCTCCACTACGAAGCAGTATAACAAAATATTGTGTAACTGCGTCCGGGGAGTGGCAATGCGTCTTGAGAAAGCACTGCAGGATTTAATCGGCGTAGGACATCCGGGCGTGCGCTCGAGTTGCATTGCCCCGCTTGCATCGCGCTCCGCTGGACTATCGCCACGCACGGGTGTTGCTTTGTTTTACAGCCGTCCGGCGTTTCTAACGCCGTTATTTGCTGCGTGGCGATCTCAGATCGTCGTCTCTACGAGGTTATCGTGCTCCAGGTGTTACAGTTTCGCCCTGCAATTTACGACACTGCAGTTTCATATTGTTACCGGGAAATTTCTAGTTCTCAAGTGAACGATGTATTAAAATATCGTGTCGTGAAATTGCCACGGAAAGCTTCTGAGAACCTTTAGTAACTCAGGCATTTTTATATGAAATTGTTTCGAAATATGACTATTTTAAAAGGTTTGCTGATTTGCCTCTGGCAGTGAGGGAATTCTCATAATTCTCTATTTCTTCAGATAATATATTGGTTAATAGCAATAGAAAAGTTATTTTATCACCACATTATGGTTATCATGTTTTCTCTCAATTAGGTCTCGTGACGTGCACATGAAATGTCATTCATGTTGAAAATTGCTATGTGACCGAAAACGAGAGCTGGATTAAAAATGTCGAAAGCAACAGACGTAATTGGTGATAGGTGTCATGCTGGTTTAGTAATTATGAAATTCTTGAAAAGAAACCCTCCTGTACCATTTTAAATCAGGTTTACACTTGAAACTGTGTCTTTCCTTATCGTTTTATGTTGAGTTAAAATTAAATCTACTAGCTTCCCCACGTTGAGCTGTCAATCAGTAAGATGAGAAAATGACTCATCCTGCGTGGATGAACTTGTACGCCTGCTAACCCGTATCTCATTACAGAGCAGAATAGCGAATAAAGAATTACCACAGTTTAGAAAGGAGGAATTCAACTTTCGTGACGCGATTGATGACTTTCGCTGGAAACAAGTCTAATCGTAGCGAGGATAGAAGTAGGGTCCTTCACTTCACTGACACCTTGACGTATCACTTTCAATTACTTATGCCTTTTAAGGATTAATCCTTGTAATTCAGTGTATTGACGTCAGTGTGTTGACGTTCGTCAATAACGAAACCAGAAAAATTCATTGGATAATAATAATAATAATAATAATAATAATAATAATAATAATAATAATAATGTTGTATAATGCATTTTCGGTTTCTTTTATATTTGTCTTCAGAGTTCTTTTAGTCCTAATATTAACTTCTGTTGGTTTAATTGGTTAATACATTTACTGTTTTTCATCAAACTCTTCTGAGCTTTGATGAAATCATACAAATTAATAAAATTATATAATTTTGCGTGTATGAAGGTAACTTTATTAATGATTGACAAGATGTAGTTTTTCAACACCAGTCACAAATTGATCTTCATGCAGACACCTATTTGTAATTCACGTGAATAATTTGGTCTTATTGTAAAATGATATCGATACTTAATTACATTATTTTATTATGCATTGATCACGGTTTGGGCGGAATCCTGTGATTTTGTACTCGAGTCTCCAATGATCTCTACATGTTACAAAATGTTTTATTGAAATTATATCTCTGCTCTTTCGTACGATGTATTTCGTCGTCTATCCTCTTTCAGTTTGCATTTGTAGTAATTGTATCAATGTTTGTGATTCCTATTTTCTTTTTAAATTGTTTCATGATTTTACTACAACGATCTCTTCAACATTTTATTTGAAAATTAACATTTTAATTTACATTAATTTTTTATTGTGAAATGCATGGACGTTAATCTATATTAATTTCTAAAGCACACAAAAATTGAAAGAAATCTATGCAGCCTTCGATCATGCGGGAGGTGCATATGGTTTCATCAGA
The DNA here is from genome assembly GCA_031308135.1 of Acheta domesticus. Taxonomy (NCBI): domain Eukaryota; kingdom Metazoa; phylum Arthropoda; class Insecta; order Orthoptera; family Gryllidae; genus Acheta; species Acheta domesticus. The sequence continues at coordinate 3,227 of JAHLJT010002038.1, forward strand.
TTAGCGTAACTCTGGAAAAATTCAAATAGAATGAAACAGTTTTAATTTTAACTGAAAAGGCAAATATTTGTTTCTATTATTCCGTCTATTCTCATTCAGCGCTAACTTATTGATTTCTCTTACTCAGTGGGTTACTGCTTACGACACAGCTGACCGTCATCGACAACAAGGCTCCAAGAAAGAGGCTGCCCACCCTTAAATATTTGTTATCCACTTGTTGCATTGTGAAGCAACTATTTTGCAGCGACTATTTTTAATATTCTTGCTATGTGAAGAAAAGAACTGTCGTTGTACATGATATTGGGGTATTTTTAAAGATTGTTGTTGGTAAATTATTTAATTTACTGCAGCGTTATACAAGAATAATTTATTTGTCGATCTTTAGGAATGTGCATGCCACTTTTTGGATAACCATTTTATGTGGTTTTGTTGAGTAGCATCTTTCCTGCTGCAGGACACTAGTTGCGATTAGGTGGTAATCAGGTACTGTTCTGGCAGTCGTTTGATTTGTATGTCTGGCGTTCCCCGTTTGTAATTGGAGTACGGTTTGGGAGATACTCTGTTATTGAGATCTTATCTGATTTTGAGTGAATGTGTGTATATGTAGGGGAAACTGTCCTAAAATGACATACCCTAAAGAAAAAATGTTCCACTAGCTATAATTTTGAAGTTGGATCCTTTATCTTTTACAAGATTACAAGAAAACTAAACTGGTTGGAATAGCACAGTTATGAAAATAATGTCTTATATAGTATATATCTTTAATATTGCATTTTTTGAAAATGATCCAGTACGTCATTTTGTCCTTAGTATGTGGGTAAAATGACATATGTGCTAATGGCATTCAAAAATCTCATTTTTTACTTATATCTAGTGGAAAGTGCTGACAGTGGCGGCAATTGGGAGAAATATGAGGTGTGTCATTTTATCCCCATATGTGTGTAAGAGACGGAGAGAAAGAGAGAGATGATGATCATTAATTTTCAATTAAATAAAAATGACGATAAACTACATTAATAGATCAGTTGAATCCGTCAGGCCCCAGACGCGGCAGCATATACTGAGAATGATTGCAATGCAATTCAAAAAATATCTGTGCTACAATAAACATAGTGCAGGTTTCTTACCATCTTAAATTGATAAAAGCAATATGAACGCCATAATGTTTCTTGCCACATTGTGGAAATTTTACTAAATGTCTTACGAAGTAATTTTACATTTTCGTTGCTTTCCTAAAAAGTATAAAAGAACACTAATCTACAAAGATGATTCAATGACTTTAGACAGCTCCTTTATTTTAAAGATCGCTTTTGTTGAGAAAATATCCATTGAAGAAAACTGATAACTGGTATTTTGTCCAAAAGTAATTTTCCTTTGGCTGTTTTTATAGAAGGGAACAATATCTTTATTTTGCGGTCAGTGACTATACTTTAAGGTCACCTGGAAAGATGAATGCCTTGGTGGACAGGCGATTCTGGAGATATGTCTTAAATGATGATTTAAGGTTGAATGAGGGGCAAAGGAAATTGGAGAATCCCATGAATTCAAGTCTGGAACCCACTTTATCCACTAATATCACATGGATCGTTCGGGATTTGAACCATGCTACCCACAGGGATAATGTAATTGATCTTACCAAAACACTACAAGTAGCCCTTACAAAAACGGAATTGTAGATAAGAAAAGTTGATTTATCCTCGGTTTATGTTTTCGTGTCTTCACTTTGAATGGATGGTGATGGATTTTGATATCAGACTAAGTGAATTACATTTCCTCAATACAGACGAAATTGTTGACAATTTTGACAGTTTTGCTGGTAGTAGGTCTATATGTTTGTAATTTTTATTGTTATGTTTTCTTTTTAAATAGCGTTTAATTAAAATCATGATAATATTCTAGAGGACGAACTATATGTTGCAACACATTATCCTTAAAGCTGTTATTTAATCAGTTATTTCCCTACTAATTTTCATTCATTATAAACTTTGTCATATGTTGTTTCTTTTACAATATTGACGTGAAATATAAAAAGTAACGTAAATAAATCAAAGAGAGCTAAAATAAAAGGGAAATCAGAAAATGAAGAAAACTACGAATCGTTGGAGGTCAAAAGGAAGTTCTGTGACGGATCGAAGGGGGACAGTTTTTATTAAATGAAATCGAACCTACTAATGTTGAGGAAAGAATCTTCGCCATCACTTTCCATTCACTACAAGGTATGAGAATTCCCAAGCTTTCTAGAGAATGGACGTTTTATTTTGAAATCGAAGTTTCAGTTGGCCTTTCACTATCAGTCTGTGCCTGGACGTTGTAGCGAGCGGACGTGCCTTGGGGATCGCTCTCGCGCAGGTAAAGGGATAAAGGGCTGCGACGTGGAAATGTACCGGGCCCGCATCGGCGGCTGGGCCGCCCGCGTGGCGTGCGTGCTGAGAAAGGGTAGCGTCCCTGCTCCCTCTCTGGACGCCTTTGCACTGCTAGTTATAGCAGTGATGTTAGTAATTGGTGGCGTGGAGATAAATCCTGGCCCGGTATCTACGCGACGTGGCGCACCAGTGGATGTTTCATGGAGGTGCGTCGAGTGTTGCAACGGCGGTCTGCGAGGTGAACTGTCGCGCCTTCGACAGGAGTTCTTGCAGGTTACTGCTAAGCTTGCAGCGACTCAACAGGAGCTGCAAGTTTTGAAGGCAGCAGCAAGAGTAACGGAGGTGGAGGCGATAGCAGCTACTGCGACGGAGGAGGCAGTGACGTTGGTGGCTCAGCCGGCCACAGCGGTTCTGCCAGTAGAGGTGACGTCGCCAACTCCGGCGGCGAGTTCCCCAAACGTGGTGTCCACGGCGGTGACGGCATCAACCACATTTGCATCGGTTGTCAAGGATTCAGCGGCAACGAAAAAATTCTAAAAAATGTGTTGTGTTCGGTGACTCTATTGTGCGTCACGTAGGTCACGCAAACCTGCAAGTTAAATGCTTTCCGGGAATCCGCGTGGAACAGCTGAAATCGCAAATTGAAGCTAGTGACGTGGAAGCCCCGGAAACTGTGTTCATTCACGGAGGCTCCAATAATTTACGGAGATGTCGCTCATTTGATCACCTCATGGGCGACATCTACGAACTTGGGGTAGCAGCCAAAACGCGCTTTCCATCCTCGCGTATAGTGCTTAGTGGTGTCATTCGCCGCCGGGATGTTTGGTCCCGTAAGGTGGCGAGGATAAATCGGGACATGGACTTTGTGGCAAAAGCTCTCGGATTCATGTTTGTGGATCCAAACGGGTGGATCTGAGAGAGCTCACTAGGTCGAGACGGCGTCCACCTCAACCGGAGGGGCGTTGCGGAGCTCAGTGGCCTCTATACTAGAGTAGCTGAATTCTGCACACGCCCTCCCGTCGCCCGTTGACGCTGTGAGCGACCGCCGGTCTCGCGTTCCGCGGCCAAATTAAATCTACCGGCAGCGGCGATAGGAGCGGGGGCTGTTGGTTTCACTCCGGTAACGGTGGCTTCAGCGGAGACGTGTGTGACGGTGGAGAAGGCGGGGACGGAGGAGACGACGGAGACGACGGAGGCGGCGGACACGGCGGCGGTGACTGAGCTGGCGAAGGCGACGGCGGCGGCTGTGACGGCGACGGCGGCGACTGCGGTGTCGTCGTCGTCGGCGGCGGCGGCGGCGACGGCGGCGGCGACGACGGCGGAGACGGCGGCCGCGACGGCGACGGCGACGGCGATGGCGGCGGCGACGGCGGCGGCGACGGCGACGGCGACGGCGGCGGCGGCGGTGACGACGATGACGACGGCGACGGAGACGACGAGGGCGGAGACGACGGCGGCGGAGGCGACGACAGAGGCAGCGACTTCGAGGGACGCGCCCTTTCAAGAACACTTTCAGGTGAGGAAGGGATTCCTTAGGTTGTTGCAGGTGAACTGTCGTAGTATAATCAATAAAGAAATAGAGTTTTGGAATCTAGTTGATGCCTGCGATCCCGACATAGTGATAGGGACTGAGTCGTGGCTAACTGAGGAAATCGGGTCCTCTGAAATTTTTCATTCCCATTACAAGATCCTTAGGAGGGATAGAATTAGCAGAGGGGGCGGAGTCTTTATTTGCGTCAAAGAGGACATTAATATTAGATTAGAGTGGGTCAGTAGAGAGTTTGAAATGATGGGAATAGAAATTATTACGTCAGGAACTGTTTTAGAAATTATTGCATGCTATAGGCCTCCGAGCGATGGATATGACATTTAGATAACATCATTCAGAGAACGGGAAACGAAAATGGCCATGCTATTGTTATTGGAGGCGACTTAAATATTCCGAGCGTAAACTGGGAGGGAACCGTTAGCGAAGGGAAAGTCCAAAATTTAGTAAACGGGCTGGTCTGGGAAGAGGGTTTTATCCAGGTAGTTCGGACCGGGACGCGACAGGATGCGATTTTGGATGTCTACCTAATTAGGCCGAAAGAACTTTTCATATCTTGTGAAGTTGTTGAGGGTATTAGTGACCACAAAGCGGTTCTTCTTGACTTAGACGGAAATATTTCAAGGAAAGGCATTACAATAGGAACGAAAGTACGGCAATACAAGAAAGCAAATGTAAGCGGGCTTCAAGGCTTCTTTAGGGAACAATATGACCGCTTTCTAAGAACAGAGGGCGGTATGGAAGAAATATGGGGCGTGTTTAAAGATATTATATACGAAGCTTTGCAAAAGTTTGTTCCGTGCAAAATTCTAAAAAATAATCCGGATCCAGAATACTACAATGCAAAAATTAGGAGAATGAAGAGGATAACGAGAAAGGCATTTAAGAACAGAAAGCGTAGTAGCGAGCATATGAATATTTTTTCGAAATCATTCAAAAGAATTGGAGCGCGAAAAGAAAATTGCTCAGGAGGCATATTTAAAGAATATTCTAGGTGGGAAGGGAAATAACTGGACAGGCTTTTATAAATATGTTCGTAGAAGGAAAGGAAATAAAGAGGATATCCCAGTTATTCGCGAAAATGGAAACACGCTAATTACTGACAATCGGGCAAAAGCGGATGCATTTAATATGTATTTTAGTTCGGTTTTCAAAAATAGTACGGACCATCCATTTATTCAAGGGCCTTCGGTTGCGAATCAGTTTAATATTGAAGTAAACGTTCTATGGAATAAAGTAAAGTCAATGAAAAATGGTAAGTCAAGGGGTCCAGACGACATTTCTACGGATTTAATTAAACTGGCAGGAAAGGCAATATTACCGTACCTAATTAGAATTTTTCACGTGTCTTTGAATAATTCAAAAGTACCGGAAGATTGGAAATTAGCCTTTGTCGTACCAATTTTTAAAAGTGGTGACAAAACTAAATTATGCAATTATAGGCCGGTAAGTCTTACGTCAGTGGTGTGCAAGCTTATGGAGCATCTAGTTGGGAGTTACATTAAGAAAGAATGGGAAATTAAAAAATGGCTCTACGATGGGCAACACGGGTTCAGGAGTGGTTATTCATGCGAAAGTCAGGTAGTCACGCTATTTCAGGATCTAGCAGATGAAATTGACGCGGGCGGGAGAGTAGATGCAGTAGTTATAGATTTTGCTAAAGCATTTGATGTTCCACACGATCGGCTTGTACAGAAATTAATGAATTCAGGCATAGATCCCAGGGTGGTGGCGTGGATTAGCGAGTTTCTGCGAGATAGAAAACAGAAAGTCCGAATTGGACAAGAGTTATCTTCCGGGGCAAGCGTTACGTCAGGAATACCGCAGGGGAGTGTCATTGGACCCCTTCTATTTCTAGCTTTCGTCAATGATCTGCCGGCGCAATTAACCTCAAATGTTCGGCTATTTGCAGACGATTGCATAATATATCGTAGTATTAACTCGAAAAGAGATGAAGAAATACTGCAAAAGGATCTTGATGCGTTACATTACTGGGCGGAAAATAACGGAATGTCCATAAATAGCTCTAAAAGTAAATCCATCACTTTTGGCAGGGGTCATAATTACAGTGAAACACATTACCGTTTAAATAATGACATTATTCCGAGAGTTTCCTCGTGCAAGTATCTAGGAATTCATTTCGATAGTAAATTAAGTTGGAAAAAACACGTAGATTTTGTTGTAGGGAAAGCCTGGCGATCTCTTCACTTTGTAATGCGCATCCTAAAAAGAGTACGGCAAACGCGAGGGAAATTGCTTATTTATCTCTTGTTCGTCCAATAATGGAATATGGAACAATTTGTTGGGATCCGCACAAGATTATGCAGTGTAAACACTTGGAAAGGATTCAGCATAGGGCAGCTAAATTTACTTTCAGGGACAAGAAAACGGCAGGGTGGGATTCACTCAAAAACAGGCGATCAGTAGCAGACTCTGCGCCTTGTATAAAGCTTATAATGGTCATCCAGCTTGGAAAGAAATTAATCGGCGGCTATGTATTCCTACATACATCAGTAGAGTGGATCACAGGCACAAAATAAATTTAAGACAGCAGAGAACGGATGTCGGGAAATTTTCTTTTACAAATCGAACGATTACGGAATGGAATAGATTGCCTGCAAAAACCTTTGAACCCTTTCCTCAAAGTGTTCAACAGTTTAGGAAATTAATTTAGGGTATTATTAAGTAAATGAGGGAGAATAGTGGGTTATATAGCGATGCATAAGTGTTCTATTGTGAAGTGAGGTGTAGTGCAGTGTATAGCAGAGAAATAAAGAAGGAAATGTTTTCAGGTCTTAGTGAAGTGAAGTGCAGTGAAGTGCAGTGTAATACTAATGCAGTGTGTGTGTGTGTGTGTGTGTGTGTGTGTGTGTGTGTGTGTGTGTGTTTTCTCTCTTAATGTAATTTAATGTTTTATGAATCAGTCAGTTTTTAATATTATTATCATTATTTTACCATTATTATTACTACAATTAGTATATAATTTGCATCTTCTTCTTATTATTATTATTATTGTTGTTGTTGTTGTTATTATTATTATTACTATTAGTGGTTTTCGAGTTCTATATTACAGAAAGGCTGTGTATATTTATGTTTTTGTAATTAGCTGCCACCGGGTTATGCCCAATTGCAGTTTAAATAAATCTAATCTAATCTAATCTAATCTAATCTGAATGGTGAATACGAGCACGAATCCTTTTCGAGTAGACGCATTCCTGATAACCCATTTAATGCTGATTTCCTGGATATTTAACAGAAAACGCAGAAAGCAAGACATGTCTTGCAATTTTGGCAAATCGCGCAGGACATCCCAAGATAAATATTATGGCAGCATAATGTAAAACTCCTGTATTTCTAGGAACGGAATAGAACTGTTGGACCACATTGCATCTATTAATCATGCAATTTTATCTTCGGGGTGTCGTGGCCGTCAGGAGGTTGACTGATCGCCACGAGAGGCGAGGCTCGCAAACAGCGAGCTTACGTCAGCCCGGCCACTGCGGGCTCCAGCAGGCGCGGCGGAGCGGAACCGCAGCGTGATTGGCAGCGAGGAGAGGGGCCGACCCGCCTCGCCTTTCATCCCCGAGGTGTGACGCGGGAGAGGGAGGTGACCGAGGAACTGATAAGCGGCGCGCCGGACACGCGCCGCCCCAGACGGTGTACTGCTGATAGTGAAGGAACGACGTTAGTGCGATAAGAGCGGACTTTATAACGACTAGGCGATCTTTGGCAATCTGAACTCGGGAACTTTGGTATACGATAGTGGCTTATAACATTGTACTTTCTTCAGGATTTACGGTCGGCCTGGTTTATGTAGATGATTTTTCTTTGGACGTAGCAAAGTGGCTACTTTAATAAATATTGTTTGTTTTGTGTTTCTCTGATCTTTCCTTTATTCCCGAGACACAACACGGGGAAGGCCTGATCTAAAGGAATATCAGCTGGAGTAGCTTTCCGATATATTGATGTAAACAATTCAAAAAGATGAATTATCTTTACAAGTGTATTTACCCCAGATTCGTTGTATAAAATTAAAATAACTTTGTAACAAATGTATATTGAATTTTGTTCCAAAGGATTGTATTACCTTCTGTGAATGACGTACATTGGAACAATATTTAATTTTCAGATCAATATGCAGTAATTTGGTAATTTATGAGAATTAAATTTTCTTTATTCTTATATAAATGGATCAGTGTACAGAATGTAAATTTTTAATATTTGGGAATAATTATTTTTAGCCGTTAAATTAGTAAACAAATCAAATGAAAGTTACTAATTGAAAAATAAACACATTTAAAATGAAAGTATAAGAATGAAGATCTAGTATCAATATAAAGTTTTAAATAAGTACAGTTATTTGTTTAATTTATTTGTACATTCATCAGTTGTCAGAAGGAATCTGTGATTTATTAATTTTCGTAAATATTCTTGAGACAATATCTCAAAAGCTGATTGTCCGGGGTTACCGGGGTATTTACTCACGACTAGTGAGATTTTTCGGATTTATTTCAATGTCATTTCTTTCTTTTCACTTTAGAACAATGCCGTTTAGTGTAGAAATTAATTTTATGTTGTGACAAAAGAAAATGACCCATTTTTATAAGTATGTTTTTGCATTTTTCGTTGATTTCGACTAACAAGTTATTTTTTCCCGTTTCCCGTCATTTTAATGCATTTTTGCTGATTCAATTGATTTTAAAATAATTTTAAAACTCAGAAAAAACAGAATTCCGGAGTAGCCTATTCGATTTCTTTGCATAGAAATTGTATGTCAGCCGTTGTGTGTATATAATCTAAGGTTCCTGTGACGACCATCAGTGGCGGTTCAGCCGATTTCGGGATATTAAAGAAAGATGTTTTCAGATAAAGAACAGCCCAAACCAAAAGTTTGAAAGCTGAATTCACTTGAACGAATGGAAGAAGCCTTGATTACATCAGTAACGTAAGTAACGTAACATCAGTAACGTAACGTTTGAGTTGTTCATCCGAACTGGTTTTGATTACATTTTTACGTCATTTTTCTTTGCTTTTAGAGCATTTTAAAACATTTTGAGGGCATTTTATTGTTCTTTTATGGCGATGTTTTAGGTCATCAACATCCGCCGCCTACTCGTCACAATTAAGCATTAAAGCAGCTCCGCCAGTCGTGCACACTCACGCATCGCGCACCATGCAAGTCCTGCCAACTCCTGCATTGCCCATCTAGCTCGTCCTTCTCGCGCTGCTCACTCCGCTTGCAGTTTTAGAAAACTGTTTTGTGAGAAGTTTTTTTTCCTAAATGCTCACGTTGTAGTATCGGTATGCAATAAAATTAAACTCTTTTGTATTGTGTTATTTTACTGTCAAAACAACATAAGAACATCAAAATACATCCAAAACTTACTTCTAGTGAGGCATTGTTTTTCAGAACACTAAAAACTTCCTTTTGTTCTTCTTCAGCGTACTTGTCATTTTCATCAGGATGTTTAAATGTATAATGTCGTTGCAAATTAAACTGCTTCACGTGATTGAACCCTTTATGTAAACTAAACATTTGGCATTGCTGCTTTAGTCGGAGAATAGATACTTTTCTTCCCATACTGCATTGAAAATTGTCGTTGTAGATGCTCTGGTCTGTGAAGTGCTCGCGTCGACTTCCATGTTTTTGCGACTGGAGTTACCGGGACACTGTATCAGAGGTTATCGCAAGGCGCGCAACGCTCGGGCTCCGGTGTCCCGCTCTCGGCTGACAACACGGCTCCGCGCTGCCAATTTGCTCTGCTTGAGCGGCCCTGGTTTAGATGAAATGCAAGTGGGCATAATTTCTAGTAACATTTTGCGGTGTGACATGATTTGCGGTAATATATTCAAATCACAAACTTCACCCTCTTTTTTCTTCAAGTGTTCGTGCAAAATTTGTGAGCAATCGCTTTGGTGATTAAAACGTTTTATGGAGCTATCACAGACATATTTGCTGAGATGACATTTGTTTTGCTTCTGGATATAATCAGGCTTTGCTATGAGTTCACATTTTCTTGAGTAAAAAAAAATCTTTCTCCGTTTTCTCGTTGGAGTAAATAGATTCCTTCACACAGAGCTCGGAAAGGGATAATAGCCAAGTTCTGTAAAACTTTGTAAATAGTATTTATTAAATTTTTTATTATTATATTTCGACAAAAATAATCGTTTCTATCTGTAGCCGTAATTCAACCTAATACTTAATGTGTATTAGGGTGAGAATCACAGAGCTCAGGAAAACGTGCACAGGTTTTACTTTCTCCCATAGAACATCATACACAGTTTTAACTGTTTTTGACAAATAAATAAACACATTCATTTTATATAACTGTATTACAGTATTAAGTTTCTTACCCGGTTTCATAAACACGTTTCTTATTTGAGTCTCAATTTTGTAAAAGCGCAGTGTATATAAACATTACCACTATCTTTCATCGAATGTAATGGTAACCTTAAAGTAATCTGATAATTGTATTATTTCCAGGTAAGAACAATTCGTCGTAGTTAGTTTCTCTGCGGTACTGCTGTTGTTACGAACATACTGCCTACCCACCAGAGCAGTTCCATTCTTCGAGAGATGAGCTGCCGATAAGACGGCACGAGGTAGGATGAGTCGTGATGGAGTGGGGAAGGCGGCGTCAAAGAGGGTGGGGCGATAGGGAGGTGCATGGTAAAAGCAAGTCTCATGGACTGATGACGAAAAGATTTCTGTACTCATTGTTATGGCCGACAGTTTGTGTAACTATTGTTTCACTCTTTCCGAGATGAAACGGTATTTACCGAAAATAATTTCAATTTCAGGATTTTAAATACCGATTGTTCCAATGGTTTGTCATTTTTATACTGAAGGTCTTGAAACAAAAAGAAATGCTCATTCTTTAAACAATGTCCAGTTAAATCTGTAATAATGATTCTCGCAGTAAATAAAGTATTAATGTTGAAGGAAAAGGATGAAAAAAAATACGAGTCAGTAAAATATTGAAGAAAATATGTTATAAAAATTGTGTAAATGTTATGTTTTATGGTTCATGATTGTTTTCAAAAATGTCGTTTGAGTGATATAACTTTGAAGTTTAAAGTATTCACATATATACGTTTTCTGCGTGTGATCGTGAAATATTTCTAAGAATAAGAAGTTACGATTTTTGTACATAAAAAAAAATCGAAAAGCTTATTCGAGCTTATCAGTAGTGACGTGCGTACGTACGTAATATACGTACGAACATGTGACGATTGATTTCGAATATCTGTGTACACGCCAACTAATCCATTATTTTAGTCGCATTTCGTTAGTATGATTATATATATTTATATATATATATATATATATATATATAATTATTTATATATATATATATTTTTGTGATAGTTGAATGAGAGTGCAGATGAGAGATTAGGAAGAGGTGGGCAAGGAAAGAATGAGAGTTTAAAGACCGGCGCAGAAGGTGGGCGCGTTCGTGCAGCGTTCGCCGGCAAGAAGGGATACCGGCGGGGCCGAGAGGAGTGACCCCCACTCAGATCAGCTAGCAAGAGGGAAAGAGGGGAAGGGCGGTGGACCGCAAGAGAACCTCATTCTTCTGTCGAAGAGCGCACGCTGGACGGACGTGCCAAGGGGTATTTTGAGCGGCGCATGTAGGAGCTCTGACATTAGCTAGGAGAAAAGACGGTCAAAAGTTCGAAGTGAAAGTTGATATTACGCGTGGCTGGAGTAGATAACGAACTGTGTTGGATAGTAGTCACGGACAAGGCTAAGTTTTATTTAGGAGTGAGTTGCAGAAACTGAATCAGTGTTTATCACGGCAGATTGTAACAACGGAGGACGATAGTAGAAACATTAGGCTCGCGTTTACTGCCGCGCTTAAGGACAATAAGCGTAAGAACCTGAGAAGCGGACGAGAAGCGGGGAAGAAAGAAGGTGGTTGGACGTGCCGCGGAGGCAACGTGAGGACTCGGGCCGGCTGGAGTTCGCCCTTGGCAGCGCATGGTGGCTGGGCTCTCGATGCGGCGGCCGCGCTGGGGGCGCGCGACTTCACGGCAGACCCGTCGGGCGGCGCGAGGAGGCGGCGCAAGTAACGTGTTCCAGACGTCCACCTGGTGGAGAGTAAAAGGCGAATGGAACGGAGTGAAGATCTGTAAGTAACGAGAACTGATTATTTGAGACGAGGAGGGTAGCGAGAAGGTTGAGCTTTATGTTTCCAAGTCGAGATTCAAACGATCTGTTCAGTGAGAATCCAGAACTTTTATGTTATGTAAAGTAGTTTTCAAGAGAGAAGAAAAAAAAAAGGATTGATTTTGTTTCTGTAAAATAATTGTAAGCTTTTTGGAAGGGGAGATGATAAAGGGTTATAGCTTTTGTAAAGTAAATGCATTTAACTCAATGGACGAGGGATCCCATCGTTAAAAGGCCTAATAGTTTGAGTTCTTGGTATTTGGAAAGATCAGGATTTTAATATTTGTTGTGACTTTGTATTGGTTGACGTGGAAGTCTCGTTATCCGCAATAAATCCAACATTGTTACCAGAAAAAAAAAGGTGTTGCTTCAAATTCAACCCTCACATGTAATCCAGATTCACGGCTCTCCTGGCAAGACCCCTGTGCCTTTTCAGGTCCCCCAAAAAAAATTAGGATTGTTTGCGGAGTACCGTCACAATATATATATATATATATATATAATATATATATATATTATATATATATATATTACACACACAACACACATAATCACCCTAAAGGACATGGAAATTATGACAACATTAAAGATTAGCTATACATACGAAATTGTCATCAGATGATCAAATAACTTGTATTAAACTATGAAAATATGTCCCTTTTGGTGTCCTTAGAGCTTTCAGAATTTTAGTAAGACTTTTGACCACCTCGAGCACGGATACATTCTGTATTGATAATGAAATTCATCGAAAAGTGGTTGAAGTCATTCTGAGAAACCTCTATCTGCGCTTGAAGCAAGTGTTGATTCGGGTCTTGAAGGTTTGAGGCTAGATGTTGGTATGGCCAACAAACGCCTTCCAATGACAACCCAAAAATGCGCTTGGAAAGACAAATCAGGTACATGAAAATTTAGTACTTCCATTACCTTACAGATAAAATTACCGTGATTAAACACGCCTTTTGGTATAGCTGAGATACGAATACATGACCCGAGGTTTTTCTACTCTTTCTAAATACTGGTGGGCAGTCATTTTTTCTGAACAAAAGAATCAAATCAATACTGATGTCGTATGCCATAACCCTTCTACCATAATCCTAGAAATAATAAACCATAATCCTAGAAATTTGAGAAGCCTACTTTCAAGAGCCTGACATAAATTTGCCCCCTCATCTTTTTCCTAAAAAAATTCAATCCATCTGACCAAATAAAGAAGTAGAAACTAGTTAATAAACACGACTGAATCCACTCATCAGTCAGCTCACTCTCGCTGTACACCAATGTTGCTCTTTGTGGAATAGCATCAATGGTAAACAACGCATGGAAAGTCATGATCTATTTCCTGCTTCAAGAAACCTTTTTTCCATTGTTCATGACGATATTCTCTTTGTAAATGCTTGCTCGGATTTAAACAGTTATTGTCCTGTTCGCCAGATCAATTTGCACACTGACGATTTTCTCTTATTGTGGTCCATTCTGGTCTGTTCCTGGTCTTCTTGCTACAGAGTTTTCCTGAGTTGGTCTCATCACTCATTGTGCAGACACCTTCATACCACTTAGTTCTCAGTCTGTAAGATGCTCCTGTGACCCTCACGCTAATTAGTGAACATTCTCATGCCATTTGCACATTGTAATTCAGTGTTATGACTAAATGTGTTGTACACGTTAATCCCTATACAGTATTTGAGTAAACTCCTCGTGTGCGTGCGCGTGGAGAAAATACGGTTCCGTCCTGAAGGGGAACCTATAATCTGTTTCATATTCGGCCGTTACATTCTAAGAAATTTCCAAAAAAAGTGCTTTAGCGTATAAATGGAGAATAAAACAATTGGCGGTTCGTGGCATCGTGGCATTGTTGCAGTGTTGCACAACAACCAGAAAATTTTTGGCCATGTATGAAATACATTTTCTACACATGAAGATACTTTTAAAATAGTTTGCAGGGTCCGCGATGCCACATTCAGCTAGTATAAAATAATTAATCTGTGTAGTGCAAACAACTTAGGCTTTACTACGTGTAGGCAGATGTTCTGCCAGGCTTTACTACGTGTAGGCAGATGTTCTGCCAGGCTTTACTACGTGTAGGCAGATGTTCTGCCAAGGCACGATCTTAGCTGCAGTTCCACCGGAGAAGAAATAAAATACTTTTAGTACTTTCAATCTAGCAAATTTTTGCTGTTAATGGTTTTCTACTTGAGAAAAGAAACAAATCATATACCACTTCAGTTGCAACTCGTTTCATAATATATCAAGATCTAAATTGTTTACTTCCCACTGTGGTGTCGACGGGGGTTGTAGAAACATACTACAATTTTTTATATCTTTCTTCAAAATATGTATATCACAACGATATTCAAATAGTTTTAAACCAAAAAGTAAAAAAAATCAGGGACATGGAATGGGAGGAATCTCCATCAAGTAAATTATTATTCGTTAGGAAATTTGGGCCTTAAAGACCATATTCTTTATATAAAAAATAAGAAGACATCAAGTCATCTCATTTCGTTTGAGAATTGGAAATACTATACTCTGTGAAAAATGGATGAGTCCTACAACCATTGCTCGGCTTTTAATTTAATATCTTGATTTAAATAACGTGAGAATTAAATATGAACTATCAAATAACATACAAGAGTCAGTAACTGACAGAGGTATGACCTAAAAAGTCACTAACTTCCTATTTGTTTTATATATAAATAAAAATGAATAAATGTATTCATTTTATCATGTTGAATATTAATTGCCTACATATTATATTAATATCAAAGATTAATGTAAAGAAAAAATGGATATTTTTACATCATTTAGTAATACAATAATTAGCTGTTTCAAATATTGTAAATACTTTGTAATAACCATGTAGTCGCTGATGACCAAGTTATTAATGCGATCTTAATAAATAAACCAATTAAAAAAGATCTAAATTGGTACTGCGTGTTTGTACTCCCAGATTGTAAAGTTACGTTTATTCTGATTCGTTCTTTATACACGACTGTTAGTAGGCCTTGGAAACTTTGCTTCCGCTATTCTCATTCACTTCACGTTTCCTACGTTGAGCACATTGCAAGACTCGTGTCTGGGCCGTGGTCTAAATATATTACACTTGTGTTGAGTGATAACTTTTCACCCTTTAATTTAAATATTAATTTCGATTGAAATGGAGACAAAGTCCCCGCATAAACGCACCTAAGTGCGCGTCAAGGCCTGTCGCAAAATACAAGAACAGAAAATGCTTTACCAACGTGCTGTTTATTTGAATTTGCAGGAATTGAAGATTATATAATGAGGCAAATGTAGATTTGTTGTAATAAATGTGGTAATGAAAGTGCAATTTCCTTTAAATAAAATGGTCTTAAAAGTGAGAGAGGTCTATTGTACGAAACGTTAGAGCAGTGGTGTCAAGATCTGCTACTGGTGGCAGTAGCACGCCTCGTGGCACCGTACCATGCCACGAGCTTCTCTGCGCCACTAGCGTCGTGAAAGGAAACTATTAGTAACCGCCGTTTTACAATAGGGATAGCTACTGGTGGCGAGGTAATGAACTACGTGGAGGGGCATTTCGTCGTGGCACTCGTGCCACGGGCTCCCGCTCGTGGCATCGACCTTGACAACACTGCGTTAGAGCCGGAGCACAGGCGCGAACCCCGTCGCGAGAGCGAGGACCGAAAAGCCCTCGGGAAAGGAGAACTTTGGATTCGTGGCGCACCACTAGGTGTCAAAATAAGTTGTAGATAATTTTGTTTATTTTTTATGTGTATTATTAAGATACTTTCCTTCTACAGATTGTTTTAAATGACATTGCTCAATAGCGAGTTGCCCTACTTCGACTAAAGGAGGCATTGAAGAATACAGGTGGCGTTCGCGGAGGGGGAGCTATTTTTCGTATTAAACGTAATTTATGATCAAGATTGGATTGAATTATTGTGGGAAATATTTGACCTGAAGTGATTACCAATGATACAGCTTCACAACAGAGATTCTCAAGAGCAGTTCGTCGTTTTTATGTATAGTTGTATAGGTCTATTTGCAGCTTCTTGGAAAGATTACGCAACAAGTTCATGCTATAACATTATCATATTATGTTATTATGAGAGTTCAAAAAAGTTGATGTATTAACAAAATAATGAACTGTATCATCTGTTACTATATAACATAACTTTCTCGACGTTTAGTTTTTTACTTATTACTATGGTAATTATCATTCATTTTAATTCCCAATAGAATGGATACTAATGTGCAAAGATGATTAAATGATTTAATATTTTGCTTGAATTGATTTCCTAATGCTGCTTAATAACCTCATTTATTGAATATATTTTGTTTTATAATTAATATAATCTATTGAGCGCTGTTTCTCGAACAGCAATATTTAACTGTCAGCTTATAGGAGCAAATAATGGTTATTAAAAGAAAAAAACTATTTTCTTTGGTTGCTTCTAAAGATGTAATCTACGATTTAATTATTTTTAATCATTATTATAGTTTCGTTGCTGCATCATTAGGAATATTTACATATTTTTATAGTACCCTGTTTGAAACTAAGTATTTCGTGAAGTTGACTTTCGATATTTAACACTTCAGAACACATTTTACCTTTTTCTTAATAATGCTGAAGAATGTACCCGGTAAAAGAAGATTGCGGTTCCAGCAGTAAGAAAGTGAGAAATGGAAACCAATCATATCGCAGAGTTTAAAAAGTAAAAACCGAGTTGTTCTTCATTCTGTGCCACGGCCAACAGATTGTCACTTATCTAAAATATTAAAGGATATCTCTTCGGGGGAGTCTTCTTTTACCATTTCGAAATTGGAAATGGGCTGGCCAGTGCGACGGAGATGCCGCAAAACTGTTTTATATCGACCATGGAAGGCAATTAAATTGTTTCAACGACTTCTTTCTGAATGTTTAGCACGATAGATTTTTATTTATCACAATAAATGTTTTCTTCTAAAATATCCATTTGTAAGTTTTGTTAATGTCACAGAAAAGAAAAAAACTTTTAACAATTTCCAAAATGTTGTGGTAGAACGATTAGTGACAAGGGCACTTACTAAGCAACCCTTCATCATTGATACAATAAACAAATGAAGGTTGAATTAGTTTAAGCATTACAAAGTATTCTGGAGCTTTCAAGGCAAAAATGATTGATTGATTCGTGTTTCCGGGCGCGTCAACTACTTTGGTCATTAGTCCCGTCAGTGTAGTGCGTGTTTTTCGTCGGAGGTGGCGATGAACTTTTCCCCGCTGAATGGCGAGATCTGGCGTCGACCTACCGTCGACTAGCGGGATTTCCCCTCAACCAAGTATCTCCCACCAGCGGGGCACCGCCCCAGCCGGGACAAGTTCAAGGCAAAAATGAATAGTTAAGCTTATCACATTTCGTGACGTTATAAAACAAGGCTACACTCTTAATAAATGTTCATCTCTAGCCATAGCTATCTAGTAGGGGGTCTAAATGCACTCGAATCGCCGAAACAAATACCCGCGAGATGGTTATCTCGTCGTGATGTGCACATCCGTGGACAAGGGGTTCACATCCAGTCTATCCACTGCCCGCACGTACGCACGTACTCCCCAGTTCACCGCGTCGCAGGTCCAGCACCCCTTGCCCCCCTAACCACTTCTCGTCGTCACCCATGTGGCCGAAAATGAACTCTCTCCGGGCGGCCAACGGTGGGGCAGCAGGGCGGGCGGGTGGATGGGGGGGCAGGGAGGAGGGTGGCGGTGGCGGCGGCGGCGGCGGCGGCGGCGGCGGTGGCGGCGGTGGCGGCGGTGTTCCTCTTGAGGGAGGTGGCGGTAGCCCCGCCGTCATTGTCAGCTCGGCCTCCCATACGGGAAGCGAAGACACGCCAAACGCAGATAGCGGGGAAATCAATTTTTTGTTTCATTGGGACGTGCGAAATTCATATTCGCGCCCACATAACACAGCTGCCATGGAACTTCCCTAACTGGCGGGAAGATTCCACAAAGAGCGCTCAGCTGGACGAAAGTTACTGTTTATTGGGAGCGCCGGGAAAAATGTGCTAACATTTAGAATCAATTTAATAAAAAATGGTAAATTGTAAATCAAACAGATTTGTTTAATTAAAACCGGTTCTGAGAAGAAATTAATTTCATTAGTTATCATGTTTTAGTGATAAATGGATTAAAAAGATACCTTGGATAGTCCATGCAGAGCTGATTAATCTAGAAAATAGTTTTTGGAAATTATTTTGTATTATTAAAACGAAATATTGCGTTTGAAAGTAAAAGTGTGAACTTCATTTTCAGTGTCAACTTTACACCCTTACTTCAATGAAACGGGGGTGAGTAAATACGTATCTGCAATGTTTATAATAGATTACAACATCAATGTAAAATTACAATGATACCATTTTGCATCATAGTACTTCCTTATCTGCAGGTCGGAGTCGAATCGTCTGCCTCGTAAAGCATCATTAATTGTAATTACCCTTAATTAGTCGTGACAAGTTCGGAACTGTATCAAAGATGCTCCTAAACCCGGAAATAGGGTTTGAAGAGCTTAGGCGGAGGACTGTGGATGCCTCTTGCCGTGCAATAAAAGAATGTTCTTCGATAATGCATCTCTCATAAGCAAAACAAGATTAATTTGTATTTGGTTTGCCACTTCTACAATAGTCACTCCTCAGTTATTCAGTCAGGGAACGGACTTAATCAATATTGGGATTAGTTGTAGATGAGGCTTAACATCTCGCTCTCTCTATTCCTACATGCTTGTTTGGTTGCTTTTTTATTTCTTTTATTTAAGGGAATAATATATTTTAGTTTTGGTTGTACTTTACTTGCAACCTCTGGCGAATTTTCAAAATTTTCTGGAAATGGCTATTCATTTTTCTTCGATATTTTTGTTGAATAGAAAGAAATGCATTAACAAAAATGGTACAATTTCGATTTCCATTAAAGATTACGAAATTTTGAAAGTTTTTAATGTTGAAATTTATTTTCGAACTAGTCCTGGACATCCAATAGTCAAGCCAGAGATTTCTTTTTCAAAGAAATGTATCATGTAATTTTAGATCTTTAAATGATGTCACATAAAAAAGAGTACTTGTTGAGTAATAAATCATGTTTGAGTAATACATCAAGTGTCATGAGGTGGTGCCACGCATTTCCGCGGGTTTTTAGGAGGTGAGGGAGAAGCCTGCTGGACCACGTTCGAGGCGAAAGTGTGCCTTCGATACCTGGTCAGCGCGGTGGCATTTTATGTAACATTTGCTCGCTCCTGAGTTACGCAGGGCGGTCATCCACCCTGCGAGGAGTAACTTGTTAGGGAAATCACTTACCGAAAATGTTGATGTTGGGTAAGACCAAAGTGAATTGACCTGAAGTGAAACTATTTGGATATCGTGATTAAATCTGAATGGCATAAAAAGCATTTTTTTCTTTTTAACCTGTCACTTCACTTACACTTCTTTTTAATACTGTCCATGTATTAAAGTGTTGAAAATAACTGTTCCACTTTATTCATGATAGTGTAAATCTACGTAGAAAAAAGTAATTATTGACGTGAATTTTAAGCTCGTGTGTAGTAGATTTTGTTATATCGATAAGAAGATGTCACTAATGAATTCTGAACGCACTTGGAACTTTGAATTGTGCTGTATTGAAGGTTTGCTTTTCTTGAATGTTTTCCGCTTTTCTATGGGTTCGTTTTAAAAAAAAATCTGCAATATGAATACTGTCATTTGAACGCATAGTCATAGCAACACATTTAGTGTCTGACATATTTTATCAAAGCCATTTTTAATTATTTTGCT
>JAHLJT010002040.1:0-17558 GCA_031308135.1 Acheta domesticus
CCGCACGGATCGACCGCATTTGAACCCCGGTCCCAGGTGAGGAAAGCTAATTGTTTGTCTTCTATTGTAATAATGAGCGCCAGATGGTCGTATTCTGTTTCTTTGAAATTCCGTTAGATTGCATTATTCTTTGTTTCTGAATAAATATGCCGGTCTGTTTTCAGAGTTGGAAATTCAACCGTGATTACTCTGAAATACAATACACTACATGACAAGCCGTCCGTATAAGTAATCCATATTAAAAGATTCCAAGCTTTAATCAGCTCTGCATATTAAAAGATCTCTGATAATGTAGCGCCTCTCCTCCATAAGAGAGGCTTTTGCGGTCCCATCTACGGCGTCTTCCACGGATCGAGTCCAGAGCACAAAATTGAGTTCCTTTATTCGCATCTGGCATGAGAGGTCCTCGCACTACCGAGACGAATTGCCATTCATGAAACCCGAAGAACCTCCCCTGCCTGGCGACTCTCTCATTGGCGATACATTTTGCCAGTCACAGTGCAACCTACGACGCGCTCCTCTCACAGTTCTGCCAATTCAGTGCTTCTTGGCACAGGTTCGTTGGGATCACTTCCCAATTTGTCTGATCATGCCTCATGCAGCCATGTTGAGCGCTCTTCCCAAGAGAAAAAGAAAGAGAGAGAGAGAGAGAGAGAGAGAGAGAGAGAGAGAGAGAGAGGCTTCCTCAAAGGAGCAGTACGTGATCGGGGGAATTAGAAGACACCGGCGAGTTGGACGGTCACCCCTAACTAATAAATGTCTTTATTGGTTTAATAGTTATATTTCATTTACATAACACTGGCGTGTGATGGACACCGCAGAATACTGCATGTAATGTGCAATTAATTTACTGTGTGTAATATTAATTAGATCAATTTCTCTGTGGGCTCTCCCTTGTAATCTTCACTGTATAATGACATGAATAAAGATAACTACCACATTGCTATCTATCATTATGAAAATACTTGACTTTGACGAGTGATTGATAAACTATTTGACGTTGAAAATAGTAAAGGGATGATTAAAACAACGCTTATAAAATTAAATCATTTATGTCCTATGTCTTGCATTAGCATTCTCGAGTATTTTAAAATATAATTTATTTACGATAACTCATATGAAAATGTATGTGAAGCAAATGATCTTGCTTGATTAAAACCAATTTTTATATATTAATGACTGTATCCACATTTTGAATTGTTTTGCGCTCTGTTTGAGCATAAAGACACTTCACTTGGAATGAACACATACGGTGCTATTTGCATATGCTTCAAGAACCTACATATTTGCTTGGACCAACTGAGACTATGACAAAAGTGCTTCAATAAGAGGATAATTTTTGGAAGAAATAAAGTCGTTTTTTTACCGTGACATGCATAAAATCCCCGAACTCTTTACCCCAACGACTTTGTGGAGATATAACTTAGATTTGTATGCATTACACAAAATGTATCGTTAAAAGTAATGCTCATACTCGTGATTTTGCTAACTTGATTGAAAATCGTATTGCTTTACATTAAAAAACAACAAAAAAACAGTTCAGGTCATTCAACAATTACCCATCAAACAAAGATTGAACTTGGTGGTAACTTGTATGAAAACTACAATTCCATAAAATAGAATGCTTAACATGAAAACTGCTGGCAATGTTTCATATTTGGGAATTTTGAGCAACGTTTGTGTTCCAGGAACGACATAATGCCTCTTCTTACATTTCCTTCACTCCCACTCGGAACAAGACAGACGGATCGTTTCGAAAATTCTGCGCGCTTTCTGCTAAACTACGAACCCTGAAGGCCAAACGTAGTCAAACTAAACTTAATCTGCTCGCGCTGTGCCCACTTTGCTCCAATAAAAATACTCTGAGGAAAAGGCGACTGGAGCATGGCTTCCGCGAACTAGAATTGCCTCCGATTGTGAGCTGCGAAAGTATATTACATTGGTAATAAAGTACGGACGCAAGCCTCGTTTATACGGAACCTACGTAATGGCCTTCCATGTTCGCAAGGGCTTGTTTCTGTGGAAGTATAAGCTAGCTTGTTTGTTATTGCTTTATTAGTATGTTACTCATTTCTGGAACGCCTCACCGCATGTAAGATGTGGTCAACTTTTCTATCGCTTGATCTCCACACAGTAACGGTTTACTTGTACGTCTCACAGAACTGACTATACACTACATTAAGTTAATAAAACGGAAAATGTTGGAATTTTATTTTAAAAATATATATTAAAATCAAATGTAATATTGAGTTTGGAAAGTATGTGATAGTTCATTTTATTTTCATATACGCTTTTAACATTACATAAAAGGAACTTGTTAGATAAATAGAGAGTGAATTGTGACCATAGGAAATACGTTTCTCCTTTCTGTTCTTGTCCTACATACCTGGAAGCAGCTGTTACTACGAGGAAGTGGTACCGAGTGTTTTTGCTGTCGAATAGACTTTGTACTTCCGTAAATAGGGAAAATATGATGATGAATATGTACAGAATTACGCGAACGAGTCTAACAGACAATTTGTAGTTCGTTAGTGAATGTGTTCCAAATTGTATATGTCAAAACTTTTTTTTCTACATATAAATCTGCTTTTCAACCATTATTGAGCGATATATGTAAAGCATAGATAAAGTAAAAATAAAAATAAAAATAAAAAGAGGACTTTGAAAGATGTTGGAAGTTGTGATTGAATTCAACAAAGTTCAATTTAATGTAAATAAAATGTCCTAATTTACTGTTAATGTTTTTGGAAAATATGAGTTACATATTGGCGCAGACTATGTCGAAGTTTAGGGTGAAAAAAAAACTCATCTCATTGAAGTTGTCTGCAGATGTTGGTCTAATTTCTCGAGTGTAAAAGCAACTTACGCGTATAAACTACGGCACTTTGTAAAACAATACTACAATGTAATGTTCGCGACAGAAGCAGAACATTATATTGCACTACGAAGTCGGTGCAAAAATTATCTGGCAAAGAATTTTTAGTATTCTAGGCCTATTAAGCCTTTCCCTGGCAAAAAGATTTTCGTTGGAAGTTTTAAAAAGAAGGGATGCCTTTGAAAGTGTGTACGTGAACATGTATGCATTCATTAATATGTATAATAATATAGGTGAATGTATGCTTGTGCATAAATCTGAATATATCTTTATGAAAATGCATGTATGTATTCATTAATTTACGTATGTGTGAGTTCATGCATGTGTGTATGTATTCACGTGATGTGGATGTACACGCATGTTAGTACGCGTGTACGAAGGCATGCCTGAGAGCATGCGCGTGGCAGAGGCACTCACCTCCGGGCGGGGCGGCGGTGAGCCAGCCGTTGCTGGCAAGCGCCGGCGACAGGTGGTGGTTGTTGGGCACGGTGGCGTCTCGAGCGGCCAGCTCGGAGAGGGCCTCCGCGTCCAACGTGGTCACAGGGTTGACCGCGGCCGGCAACTCACAGCCAGCGGCCGCGGGGTCGCCCTCCCCCGCCATGAACGAGGTTGAGCGTCACCCTCGCTGCCGTGCTGCGGGTGCTGCCGCAATCTTGTACTTGCTCATCAACGAACGCATCGTGTCACTTGGCTCAAATCGCACGCGAAGTCTTTTCCCCGAACAAAACGCACGCTCACTGTCAATCGCGCACTGGACGGAGGAAGTGAGTTCTTGCCGACTTTCACGGAGTCACTGGTTGACACACTGTCCTTCAGAAGCGCCGTCGCAGGCTGACGAGCTGACTCTCCATGGTACCGAATCTTCTTCGCCGTGAAGCACTTGCCCTACTCGCGAGACACGCGTCCCAGCAGGCGGCGCGGGTCCATGGCTGGCCGAAGGCGCGTCCTCGGTGTCTTCCCGCGAGTCGTGGACGTCGTCAGCCGCTACCGGAGATACCTGCGAGCAAAGAGACACGAACCGGCTCAGCGGCGGGAGTACTCTCTCGAAGCGGGCCGGCGGCGCACTGACGGCCGGCGCCCGCCGCGCTCCAGCTGATGTAGCCGAGGGCGGCGGAGGCGGTTTGCGCACCTCGGCCGCCAGGGGGCGGCGGGTTGCGGCCGCAGCGCGCGGGGGGCGAGGGGGCGGGCGGGGCGGCCGGAGGGAACCTACGTCAACGCGCGGCCCGCGGACCGGTCCGGGCTGCGGCGGCCGGCGCCGGCGCCGCGCTGGGAACCGGTTAGGGAGAGCGCGCGGAAAAGCCCCCGGCGACGTCGACGGTGGAGGCGGAGGAGGTGGCGGCGGCGGAGCCGCGGGCGGCCGCAGCCTCGCCCGGACGGGTCGCCGCTCGCTCGCGGGAACTGATTCCGCGGTCTCCTTCCACCGCGTGGCGAAAAGCGGGGATTCACTGCGGGGCGGTCTCGCTCGGGTCAGACGCACCAAGCCCCGGGCGGCCGCTGGACGCACCTCCGCGCACGCGCACGCCGCTCAAGTTTCCTTGTTGCTGTTTCCTTAGGCTCGTTGCCTATTAATACCTGGTGAACGATTCATAAGAAGAAATCACTGATGCAAGAATATTTTTCAGAATGTTAACAGACGGGTCAAAACTGAAGGGAGTGAAAATGAAAAACAACAGCTACCAAAAGATAGACAATTCAAATATGACTTGGGATTATTTAAATGGAAGTTATACTATTTAATGTTATTTTTCAACCCCCAAAAATTGTTGAGTTTCTAATGACCGGAATGAATTATTCACCAGTGGTTTTCAACTTTTTAAAGTTTTTTGTTAAGAGTATCAGTAGTGAAGTACTAGAATATCCTGTATATCGTTAGCCATTGTAATGATGCCTTTGGTAAACTTCATCAAAGCATTCTTTTGGTATTCTAATCTCACTTGCTTCGTTTAAAAAATTGGAGAATGCCAAGTCCACAGCAAAGCTTCAGCAATTTGTCCGATGATGGCAAAAGTAAACATCAGTGGCGTGTATTCTAGAGAAACAGGGCCTAGCTGCGAACCCGACACCAGTAAGAGATAAAAAAGTAATAGGAATAGCCAGAAAATAGTTTCATTTCAAAACGAAGAAAGCAACGGTCCACACACGCTTCGCGCGGACCTGACGTTTGATTTCTCAGCACCGACTAACCCCAAAAGGTTTCGCATGGCGGTTGCAAAGACACTTCAATACAATGGCAAATGAGAGTTGCCAAGGCAATGACAGAGCAACCAACTGGGCATATTTTCGCCCCAAGCTGCGTTGGCCACGAGAGCTAGCCACATCGGCCGAACTCACCGGCGGTTGGGTGGCTTCACGCTTGTCCAGAGATCACGTGATCTCTGGACAAAAGCAAACTTACCAGGCTATTAGAGCCAGCTACAAAAAAAAGTGGTGAACTCCATCCAGAAAAAAATACAATGTACGAGGGCAAGTCAATAAATAAGTCGCAAAATGAAATTGAGGCAAAAATAATAAAGGTAACTTTCTGACATTTATTTTCACTTTTCCACACAATCACCCTGTACATTCAGACATTTATCCCATCTCATAGCAAGTCCTTGAAACCCAGCAGCAAAGAAAGTCCTTGTTTGCTGTCGCAGCCAACGTGTAACCTCATAGATTTTCGGAATCATCTTGTATCAAAATGACAGCACCCAAATTATATTTTAGGAGCCCAAACAGATGAAAATCACCGTGGGCTAAGTCAGGGCTGCACGGTGGATGTTCCAAGCATTTCCAATGAAATGTCCGTAACAGCTCCTGCGTTGGTCTTGCTGTGTGAGGGCGGGCATTGTCATTCAGAATACACCGGGCAGAAATGTAGGGCAAAAATAGCAATATTTGAATCCTACTTAGCTGTACCCAATAATACGGGAAAAGCATGTGCTGTTGTAGCACCACTAGTTCTTAATTCAGCAACTGGATTTGATTCACTTTTTCATTACCAGGGCCCTGTAATATGAGTTTTTCTGCTGAAAATTCGCCGTTTCTTCGCGCAGCATTACATAACTTTCCCTATACTTATACGTGATATAGTATACTGGAAAGTGAAAAAATCTTTTAACACGTGGGTGTAGCTATAATCCGTGCTTTGTGGATCACAGAGAAAATCAATTGATGGCAAAACGTCCATCCGTCTGTCTGTCCCGTCCGTCTGTCCGTCTGTCCATCCGTCCGTCTGTCTGTTCCGTCTGTCCGTCCGTCTGTGTGTCCGTCCGTTCGTCCGTCTGTCCGTCCGTCTGTGAACACTACTAGCGCCTTAACCATGCGTAGGATTTTTTTTTTCAAATTGACACTAATGGTGTTACAGAATGGCACAGACTGCAATTAGCATTATCTGCAAGAAAAGTTTGAAGAACAATTTGGAACACTTTTTGAGAATTGATATTTTAGCATTTCTGAAAATGCGAAATTTTGAGCTTGTTTCCAAAGAAATGTTTAGAGTTTTCGAAAAAACATTATACATGTACTCTTTAAAAAAATAATGTGAACAAATCGTCGCTGACGTAAATATTAACGACGTGAGTAAAAAAATACATTTAGTAATTTTTGAAAAACAAAATAATGGAGCAAAATGTCGTTCATGCTAATAGATTACATTTAGCAATATCCTACCAAAAGTTTTAAAGAAAGAAATTGAGCCGTTTCCAAGAAAATCTAGTATTTTTTTAAATTATACATATTTCTCGGAATATTAGGCAAAAACCACTAAAATTTTCAAAAATGTACATGATTTTAATAAAAGAACTAATTATTGACAACAAATTTTATTTGAAGGAAAAATATTTTCAATTTTGTAGATATTTTACGGACGGACGATTTGAAAAAACAACACATTTCGGTATCAGGGGACCCAAAAAACGTGTATTTCCGTGGGAATCTCAAAAACGTGTATTTCCGTGGAAATCTCAAAATCGTTTTTCCGCAGCATTACATAACTTTATCTATAATACGTATATTATTCCTTATTGACGTACGTATACGAGAAAGTGAAAACAAATGTACAGACCTTAGTAGTAAAAATGTGAAAGCTTTTTACTGTTTACAAGATTGACACTGAAACTAAGGCATAACTAAAGAAACTAAGGCTAACATAAGATATTAATGTTTATGAATGAATATACTTAGAAATCGGAAATAAGGGAATTCACAAATGACATATTTTAAAGAAGTTATCTCCTAACCGCAATGATGGTATGTGGTTAATGAAGTATTTCATACCACAAAACTAATAAATTATGTGCAATGAGCTTCCTGAAACTAAAACCACTGACCAGGAAAAGAGCTTAATTTACTATTTCCTCAAGTACTAAATGTCAGCATTACAATGAATGATAGACACTTAATGTTAAATTGAATTTCCTTTTTAGAGAACATCATCCATACGTAACACAGTTTTGTATTTTAATATCCTCTAAGTTATTGAAGAATTGGATTCGTGCAACATTAAATTATGATAAGAGATAATCAATATTGTAATTCTTCCTACTATCTTCCCTTAATCGAGGGGTTCCCAAGGGGGGTCGATATCGACCCCGGGTTGTTGATGAAATTTGAAAGTGATTCAATGATGCTCACGGGGTTGACAATGAATATAGATCGGACTGATCGATATTGACAACTTCAGGATCCTAGTGATTGTCAAAATATATTAATGAATATTTTAGTCATTGTTTAGTGCATTTATTTGGCATTTTGGGTCAACTGCCGGCTTCATTTCTTCTTCTTCTTCTTCTTTGAACAGGCCGTAGAGGCTATCCTCTGGAGTACTTCTTCGACTGGCCACTCACCTTCAACCTATTTAGCAAGGGACCCTACCAGTAGATAGGCTACCACCGACATGGCTCTCAGGCTCATAGGGACTGAAGGCCCACCACCAACTACAAAGTCATGTACACCCAAGGTGGGGTTGTTGATGTTGTTATTGTTATAAATATTATTCCACTACATCACGACCAAAATTGTTATGAATAAAAAATGTAACAAAAAAATCTACTCCAGGTTGAAACCAGCTACCTAAGGAGCAGATCGTCGGTGCCTCTACAATACTTAGCGCAAAATGTGGACTGTTCCAAATAAAGCAATTTCTTGCACATCCAAGTCTTTTGACTGACCTGGGAGTTTAGACAAGTTCTTACACAAATTTTGCGGAACAAATAACAGAGCTCCGATAACTATCGGGACGGCCTGTGCTTTTACGCCCCACATTCGGCTGATCTCGATTTCCAAACTCTTGTATTTAAGACGTTTCGCTGCCTTCTTATTAGCGACGTTTGGATCGCAAGGTTCAACAACATCGACAAGTATAAACGATTTTTTCTCCAAATCCCGGATAACTATATCCGGTTTGTTTGCCGCTATCGTGCGATCAGTTTGGATTTGTTGGTCATACAATATTGTACACAATCCAACAGACGTCACCGACTTTGGTGAGTGTTCACTTGGGACACTTCGAATTTCGAGGGCGGTACGGATGTGTTAATGGAGGTAGCTACACTCCCTGTCGTATCTTTTCAAGTATTCGGTCTTTGTTAGTATTGGACAACGTGAGACAATATGATCAATGGTTTCTACGTGTTCCTGACAAATGCGGCATTTATCGCCTTGGGAAATTTTGAGAACCGCTTTATCATAATCTGTGTTCTCAACGCCTGATCTTGGGCAGCTACTACAAGCAGGGACCGAAAAGGTATTGAATACCGGTAAAAATACCGGTAAAATACCGGTATTTTTTTCATACCGGTATAAAATACCTTTATTCTTTTATACCGGTAAAATACCTTTATAGGACGTCTATACCGGTATGGACGTCCATAAAGGTTATACCGGTATTATACCGGTATTTTCAATGGAAATAGTGCCGCGTGCCCCACACACGCGCCACAAACGCGCGCGCGCCACAAACGCGTGCCACACGCGCTCGCGGCAAACCCACGCGCGAGCTAACCACACGCGCGCGCCCACACACGCGCGCGCCAAACACACGCGCCCCAAACACATGCGCGCGCCAACACGTGCGCGCATCAAACACGCGCGCCGAACAAACGCGCGATCCGAACAAACGCGCGCGCCGAACAAACGCGATCCGAACCAACGCGCGCCGAACAAAATCGCGCACCGAACAAACGCGCGATTCGAACACACGCGCGCGCCGAACAAACACGCGATCCGATTAAACGCGCGCGCCGAACAAACGCGCGATCCGAAAAAACCCGCGCGCCGAACAAACGCTCGATCCGAACAAACGCGCGCGCCGAACAAATACGCGAGCCGAACAAACGCGCGCGCCGAACAAACGCGCGAGCCGAATAAACGCGAGCGCCTAACACACGCTTGCACCTCTCACACGCGCGCTACACACTCACGCTCTATGCACCCACGCGCTATATACACTCGCTCTTTCTTTCTCTTTCTCTCTTTCGTTCTCTTTCGATTTCTCTCTCTCTCTCTCTCTCTCTCTCTCACACACACACACACACACACACACACACTCACACAGTGCACATTCGGCAAAGCGTTTGTTGGGGCCTACGGTCAAACATCCTTCTCTCATATTTCAATTCTACTCACTGCGAAAAGAAATTAATAGCGTGGAGTATGTAGGTCGAGTGCGTTATCCTCTGCCGAACCGGAGACGCTCGTGGGTCGAAACGCTGACCTCCGGAAACTGCCTACGCAACGGCGCAGCCCTCGCAGTTCTTACAAAGGGGAACTGATTCCGAGAATCGGAATGCGCCCAAGGAACGTTGCGTGAAGTCTTATCAACCGATGTCAGATTTCTGTCGCCTTCGTTCTTTCACAACTGATGTCGAAGGTCATATCCTGGCAGAGGCCGCAGGCCCGACCACGCGCGGCGATGTCTGCACTTCGAGAGGCGGCACGTTGCAATTGTTTTAAAAACTACTTGCCATACTTCACAGCACTTAAATTTCATATTTATGAGTTTTGAGGGTGAGGATAGGACAAGGAAGAGGAAGCAAAGATCGCGCGCGGGCCGAGGAGAATTCTAGCGGCCGGCTGCTCTGATCGGTAGTTTTCCTTGGTTTCTCCGAACAATATCAGAGGAATGCCGGAGCAGTACCCTAATAGACGGGCCACAGACCGCGCGCGATCTTTCCTTCCTCTTGTCCTATCCTCACCCCTTCACTTACACTTACACTAGCATGCATTACACTGCCATACATGCCGGAAGACCGCGTGGGAGCTTTTGCCGGCTGGGGAGGGGGGCGCTGGTGGGAGATACCTGGTTTAGGGAAATCCCGCTAATCGACGGTACGTCGGCGCCTGATCTTGCCATGCAATGAGGAAGATCACTGCCACCTCTCGTAGAAAACGCCCTGCACTTACGGGGTTAGCAATTGCCGCGCTCGGAATCACTTATAATCATTCAATCGTTAATAGGAACACACTCTGACTAGTCTCCTGAGGTCTAATAGTGTAGAGCGTGAAAGAGTGTGTATTTAAGGCGAAAGGATTAGGAACAAAAGATAATGTCCGATCAGTGGCCCGTTCGGGCTCCCACACGCGCGCGTTGGCGCCCAACCCACGCGCGTTCGCGTCCCCACACGCGCGTTCGCGCTCCCACACGCACGTTCGCGATCCCACACGCGCGTTCGCGCTCCCACCACGCGCGTTCGCGCTCCCACACGCGCGTTCGCGCTCCCACACGCGCGTTCGCGCTCCCACACGCGCGTTCGCGCTCCCACACGCGCGTTCGCGCTCTCACACGCGCGTTCGTGCGCCCACCACGCGCGCGCGACCCCCGGCGCGTTTGCGCCCCGACACGCGCGTTCGTTCCCTTACACGCTCGCACGACTCCACAAGCGCGTTCGCGCTCCCACACGCGCGTTCGTGCGCCCACACGCGCGCGCGATCCCACGCGCGTTTGCGCCCCGTCACGCGCGTTCATTCCCTTACACGCTCGCACGACTCCACAAGCGCGTTCGTTCCCTTACACGCTCGCACGACTCCACAAGCGCGTTCGCGCTCCCACACGCGCGTTCGCGCGCCCACACGTCAGATTGTTTCCCTTCGAAACCTGTATGATTCTACTGAAATACCGGTATTTTCTCATGAAAATACCGGTATTTTTCATGACAAAATACCGGTAAAATACCTCTAAATAGAGGTATTTTACCGGTATAGACGTCGAATAAAGGTAAAATACCTCTAAAAATACCGGTATTTGACGTCTTATACCGGTATTTTTTAAGGTATTTTGAATAAAGGTATAATAGAGGTAAAGGTATTTCTATACCGGTATAAATACCTTTACCGCTATTATTTCGGTATTCGGTCCCTGACTACAAGTGCTTTCGATTCTGGCTTCATCCTTCTCCTTTTGAGCCACATAAATGATTGATGATTATTGATCTGTATCCCGTCCATTCGTTTCAAATATTGTCCGTGGAGTGGTTTGTCTCTCCACAATTATTTTAACATTTTTTTGTCTCACATTCATGTTATGTAGCATTAGAAGTCCAGTGTCTCTCTCATTCTGTGTGTCTTGCATTGTCTTGTTCGCAATACTTCTTGCTACTCTTACAATGCCTCTGTTTCCCATTCTCCGGTCAGATTTCATGACCTGTCTCATTAGAGGGTCATCTTCATGGCTGACTACATACTTTCCCATCCCGACTATTGCATTGTGCAGAGAGGCTTCAATTTGTCTGAGGCCTCTTCCTCCTTCCTTACGCGACACATAAAGTCTATGTACATCAGCTCGAAGGTGGGCAACATGATGCATTGCAAGCAGTTCTCTGGATTTTAGATCCATGATGTGAATTTCGTGCTCAGTCCAGTCCACTAGTCCGAAACAGTATTCGGCTACAGGCACCGCCAAATTACCTATTGCTGATATTTTATTCCAGGAGTTCAGAGCGGACTGCAGGACAAGTCTCACTCTTCTGTTTATACTCCCTGCGAATTCTTTCATTGTGTCGTTCGAGATGTTCTCACATTCTTCAATACTTGTAAGTTTTACCTGGCTTAAGATCTTGAATCACAGTGTGCATATCAACTTCAATGTTCTCTGACGTGGTCATTTTGCCTCTTTTTAAGTTGATTTTTGCACGCTTGTCAAGAGCAAACGTCATGCAGATGTCACTGATAAAATCATTGTTGACGGGCAGCATTTCGGAGAGAATCGTTTCATTCTTAGCACACACTTTAAGATCATCAGTGTAAAATAAATGTGATACTGGCTTTTCATCACCATGGAGCTTGTAACCAGTCACCTTGCGACAACTGTCTTGATAGTGGGTGCAAACTAATGCAAAACAACAGAGGGGATAACGAATCTCCTTGGAAACTTCCCCTGTTAATCTGAATACTTCTGGTTTCTACTACACCCTTGCCGCTGTCTATTGGTAACCTGGTACTCCACAATTTTATACTAGCCTTGCAAAACGCAATACGTCTAGAATGAAATCGACAGAACTCTAGGGTTTTTTAAAATCCAATCGTGTGGTACACTGTCAAAGGCCTTCTGGTAGTCATCCAAACCATGTTTAAATTACGTTTTCGTTTTCCTTACATCATTCAAAATTATTTTCTTCAGAAGCAAGATTTCCTAACAGCCATAGGAACTTTTACGACATCCTTTCTGTTCAACTGACAACAGGTTCTTCTCTAGGTGTCTATACATTTTGTCAGTTATGGGCTGCAGTTATAACCTTGTACAGCTACTGGCAGGCAAGTGATTGGCCTGTAGTTCTTCGCCAAAGAGCTGTCTCCCGCTTTGGGTAGCAAATACGTGATGCCGCGTGTGAGCCATTCCGGGAGTTCCTTTGGGTTTTCTAAAATTTTATTAACAGCCTTTGCTAGATGAGAATGTATTGCTGTTAATTTCTTAATCCAATAAATCTGGATCTTATCAATCCCGGGGATTTCCAGTTTCCCATGTTCTTAATTGCTTGGAAGAGGTCCTCTTCCGAGAATTGGTGAACATCTTCCACTGTTTCCACAAGTTCATCGGCAGCATCAACTTCAGATTGAAGCCAAGATGCGTCTTTGTTGTAGGATCTGCTCTCCTCCCAGATTCCTGCCCAAAATGCTTCGACGTCATCTTTTGAAGGAGGCAGCATTGCCATTCGGTTTTTGAGTCAGATTGCGATAGAATCTCTTCGCGTCTGTTTCAAACAACCGGTTCTGTACACGGAAATCTATTCTACGTTTGTAACGTCTTATTCGTTGAGCCCATGCTTGAATTTTCTCTTTTAGCTTCTCAACTACCATTAGCCTGCTGTGTCATTTTCAATTTGGTATTTTTGTTCAACATTGAATATTTTTCGTTGAACTTTAGAGGTGTGCGTTGATTTAGAAGATGCCTCAGCTAAGAGTGATATTTCACGCCGTGTGTCGGCTATCCGTTTCATAATTCTGTTCATCCATGGGGGTACAGAGCTGTTTACTCTGTTTTGCTGTCGGCCGTCGGTGTTCTTGGCTGGCCCCAAAATTATCTGAGATACTAGATATCCAGTTGCATATATGATGTGATTGATTTCAGTAATATCTAGATCTCTGCCTGGGGTCTGTACCACCTCATTTAAGACAGAATTCGCTGTTTCTATCACTCTCTTAGCTTTGGCATTTTCGTATATTCTCCTCAACGGTGCACGAGATTCAAATGGAAGTTGACGAACTCTTTCTATCTCGCGTCGGAGGAGATTTCGCATCATGTCCTTATCGTGTAATTCATTGCCAGATGAATTTTCACCACTGACGTGTGTTTCACTGGAAAGAGATGAACCTTCCACGGGATCATCGTTTTCAAGTGGTCTAAATGTTCGCCATGTGGATAGTTCGATCGAAGAACATACTCCGCGTTTCTCTGGATGTCTGCACGTTGTTCTGCTGTGAATTTTCCACTGCTGAGTATGTATCGTCGTTGACTGGCAAGCTTCTTTAGTCTAGTGTAGGTCTCATATCTGGGTTCCGCTCTGTCCATATCTTAAAACTTCTATTCATGAGACCCCATTTTTCGCTTTTGCCTAGTAAAGCCCCACATCACCTCCTTTAATTCATCCCAGGTCCATCTCTGATGATGGGTTCGAGCTACTGCCGGCTGTGGGTCCCTGGGACTAACGTCCGTGGGATGGCCAGATGTCGAGAAGGTGACATTGGCTCGGTTTCTGAGCAGGTATGGGAGATTGGTAGAACAAGACACGTTAAGATTCGTTACATTTCTTGTTCTATCCATTTTTTCTCATTGGTTTCAAGTGAAGATTCACAGGTAGCAAGTTCGAGTGCACAGATCACTCTAACTTTTGAGTTGTTTCTTGCTATTCGTTACTGGCGACCATAGTGGCCTCGGGGCATCCCCCCCGCTAAGCCCAGCAACGGAATCCCAGTCGGCATTACTAAACCCTACGGGATTTTCACTGACTGGTGAACTTTCACTGACTGATGGGAGCTTCCTTCGCTGGTTAATGCAAGGTTCTGGTCTCAGACACATTATTCCTCGTGATCATTCGATCCAGCTCTAAGAGCTAACCTTAATGCTAATGGGAACCACAGTGAGAAGCTTTACAACACCAGCAACTGCAGTATTTTAATATTCAGTAATAACGTCTATCTTTGTCATAAGCATAATTTACAAATATGATCACGCTGACAGTTACGATTCATCTTTGCCTGTAACTACTTACCAGAGACGAGTAATATTTCTCGCGCCTTCCTCCTCGCTTTCTGATTTCTATCTTCCTGGTGGTCGTGACGTCAGCGCCTAGGTGACGTGAGGGCGTATATCAAATGCATTCCGCGGTCAATTTTTCCCAAGCCATTTGCCTACCCCACCAAAAAAGAATAGACCGACTCCACCCCGTTGTGTTCTCCTCCTCAGTACGAGGATTGCTTTCTACGTCACCCAAAAGGCGAATTGCTCCACTTGCCTTTCCTTCATACCTTGAGTAGATATGATCTGATTCATCAGATGAAAATAATTACACTTAATTTTGCAATGAAACATATAAATCAAAAACCAACAACTATGGACACATTTTCATAACTGTCTATGCCTCACGATAGAAGAACCAGTTAACTACGAGTATATTACGTTTAATATTTATTTTTATTATGAACGTTCATGGAACACACTTAATTTTAAAATGAAAATACCCGACAGAGACGTCATACTCAGGTATCATATAAGATTGTGAGGTATCGTTCAAGATTACCTACAGGAGAATCTTTTTAAGGGGACGGTACCGTGGTCCATAGGTACCGTGGTCAAATAATTGATTTTTTGGGATAAATAAGCAGTTTAGACCTAGCTCTTTCAAAAGACTAACATTTTTCTGCGGGAAGTCTGGAAGGCCCTTTAATTTTTGTTTCAATGTCCTGGTGATTGAGCCACGCCCACTTTTGTGACGCTGCATGCAATTATGGGTTTGATTTTTCCGTATTTTGTAAGCATGTTGGTGGTTAATTAGTTATTGAGTATGCTCCTGCTTATATGTTGGTAAGCATTGGTCTTTTCCGCTGGATCGTGATGATCCAGAATACGGAGCAAAAATGTTTTATAAAGTACAGACTTGGGAAATGACATTTCCGAAAAAGTATTTATTTTGTAAATAATGTACTTTTCTCAGAAACTATTTTTCAATTTATTAAATTTACAGGGTACATTCTGTATACTATTGGCATATAAACGTTGTTTAAACATTCGTTGATAATAAACATCATAAAACTAATGTTTTTCAAAAAATGCTGAAAAAATTAGGGTCAAAGTTATAATTGAAAAAAAAAATTTTTTTTTAAATCATATTTTTAACCAAAAAAGTCCAAATAATAATGGCTGTACCTTTACGTGGTGTGAAATATCAAAAGTTTCTAGTAAACTATTTTCTAAAAAGTACATAATAATATCAAATTTAACATGGGCGGGGACAAAGCCATCGGAAGGAATAAGTGGTGGTTGGTGACAGTGTACACACACGGAACGGAGGAACAGGTTCAAACCAGAGCATGCGAAGGCATGAAGTGACCGTTGGAGGTTGCCGATAAGGAGGATTAAGAGGACCGATTAAGTGACCAGTTGGAGGTTCGAAACCACGGGCTCGACAAATACGGTGGATAATTATCGAGCCTCCCGGATCATGAAGGAAGGTAAATTTTACTTCGAAAAGAGCGGTTCGCTTACGGCATACATTCCTGAGGAGCCATCTACCTATTGTTATATTCTGGACGTTGTATGGAGAGCAGATATGTGCAGGTGAAATCAGGATAATGGTACCTAAATTCTATAATTCACAGATACAAATATGTTTCACACATTTATAAAGATTGAATAAATAAAAGAATTTCCTAAATGATTTTAAATACTGCCAATAGGGAAAAAGAGAAATGCTGAAATGTGAAAGTAAAGAAAACAGTTCATTGGCACCGTTAAGAACTAATTAGTCCAATCCTTGCGTAAGAAAAAGACATCTTTCAATGAATTTGTTTCTGATAATATCCCTATCATTTATAGCCAGCATTTCCTGTTGATTAAAATTTGACTCGCCAGAATTTTCTCTCTAAGAACATTATATCATTTAGTCAGAAAAAAAATATACCATTTTGATTGATTGCTAATATTTTGTGACATGTTGGCATTTGATAACA
Source organism: Acheta domesticus (assembly GCA_031308135.1). Classification (NCBI taxonomy): domain Eukaryota; kingdom Metazoa; phylum Arthropoda; class Insecta; order Orthoptera; family Gryllidae; genus Acheta; species Acheta domesticus. The sequence continues at coordinate 16,517 of JAHLJT010002040.1, forward strand.
TAAGTGTCTGCGGGTCTAATTCGTTCTCAGGCGACAGATCTGAAGATGGCTAAACCATTAAATGCTTAGTAAGTAAATAAAAATATTGATGAAGGAAACTTATGAATGCTCATTTTCAAATGGATTCTTCTCTAAAATAAATAGGAGAGGAAATTCTAAAATATACTGATAGCTTCTCCATAATAACATGGATCATTTATTAATTTATTTATTTATTTGTCAAAAAAACTGTAAAAACTGGTATGACGTGTGGGAAAGAGATTTACCTGCGCACATTTTCTTGAGGACCAGAATTAAAAAAACAAAAAAAACGAAAAAATCAATTTAGAAAATAATTATTTTAGGAATAAAAGTATTTGAAAAAGTTGTGTCACGAGTTATAGAAAACAATTTCAACGGTATGAACTACAAGCAAAGGATGTGCTCAACAAAACGTGCGCACAGTGAAGCTCAGATAGCCGAGTAACAATCCAAAATATAAAAAATAAAGCAATTTACATTTTTAGGCATTACCAAAAAATCAATAAACAGCGGCAAAATAGAAATTTCCAATAAAACAAATCATGATTATCCTTGCAATTTAGTTGATGACGTACATCCGTATTCTTCAAATGTTCAATGAGGTAATTTACAGGTGCAAGGAAATCAGTCAGTGACGTCATGATACTACATCTCAAGACCATTACAGGACAATTAGTTGTTTTTTTTCAAAACGTCCGTCCGTCCATCCGTCTGTCCGTCAGTCTGTGAACAACACTAGCGCTTAAACTATATGCACGATTTCTTCTAAATGGGTATTTCCCGGTCGATCTGCGTCTACTCAATGCGTCGTGATTTAAAAAACGTTTTTCAAAGTTTGGGGGTACTTTACATGAAGACCCTCGGACCTTTTCCAAATTTCTCAAAACCGCTCAAATTTTTCCTTTAAATTTTTGTGAGAATAGAGTAAATACACTTATTAAGAGGGCACAGGTTCCATTTTCACGTTAACTATGAATTTTCGAAAACTGCGAAAGTTTGAAATTTTTTCGGCGTCTTTCTC
>JAHLJT010002041.1:0-18745 GCA_031308135.1 Acheta domesticus
TAATTAAAATTAGAGAAGTTAAGCCAACTGATCCAAATGATACTTCATATTTCTGTAAAAGTCTCGGAATTGTGTTTCTCTCTGAAGTTGCCGTATACTCAAAAGTTATTTTTTAAACAATAGGTTCCTGAACAAAATGAAAAATGTAGGTATCTGATTTATATTGACGAAGAACAACTAAGTGGCATTAATCAACTTTTCCTGCACAAAAAAGAGGGTATCTGAGCATTCATTGGCCACAGTCAACTGATGTGGCATAACCCGGTTGTAGAAACGTTGGGTCTGTCAGACCCAGTGACATCTTTGAACCAGTCTATCAAGTGAACTAAATTAGTTCTAAACGTATCCACCAGTCTACCTTAAAACTGAATCGTTCTGATCTGATGACGACAATTAGTTTTAAGGTTATCACAAAAATATGGTGTGCTATTCCTGCTCATAGTTGTTGATAGGTCCATCAGACCCAATGTTTCCGTTTCCGTTATATTTTTAGATGGCCGGCACATATAAGAGTTATTTTAATGCATTAAATTCGAAAGATATTGAATTAATAACAACTTGCAGAAAATAATTATTAATCAAGTGACGAACTTTCTAATTCCTCATTTGAACTAGACTTTTCTTGTTCAGAATTCAGATTCTGAACAATACATTGAAGAATCTAAACCTGGAATCAAGAAATAGAACCTGAACATTTATTTAATTGCAGTCAAATTTTCATAAATAATACGATATTTTAAGGTTAAGAAATGCAAATTATTAAAACTTTTGTAGGCCACAAAACTCTTAACCGGAAAGGTTAAATATGGTTGAAAAACGTACTGTAAAAACGTTTCCATAAAAATATTATAAAACGTATATAAACCATTACTGTAAAATACACTTCATCATGTTTGTATAAGAAATGTAGGCACAGTAAGTTAATATTGCAGTTATTAACTTATGCAAAATTTTCTTTCCTTTGTTTGATCTTCGTTCATATTAAATTTTATTTTTTGTTCTCTAGTTTGACACTTTTAAAATTTGGATATATTTTGTGCTTTACATTGGCTCTATGAATAATTTGCATTTTTTAATTAATAATAAAATATTTATGTAATTAATTAGTGCCTTAAATAGTCTATAATATCTAGCGAGTCTACTAAACCCAACGTTCCCACTGACTTGAGGAGTTTTCACGCTCCCGCCGCCGGATATTTACTTTTCGAGTTGGTAAATAATACTTCTATATAGATGTGGTACGCAGTGCTTGTAAGTGTAAGTGTGCAGCGTATGGGAAGAGAAGGGCACGAGGATGAGGATGTGATGATTGCGCGTGTGTCCAGGCTCGTTTGTTAACGTTCTCCTCCGGGATTCGCTTTTTTTCATCGTAGAAGCCTGGTACAACTACCGATCAGACCAGCTGTTCGTTAGAATGTTCCCGCACACAGCCGCTGAAATTGATCTAGCAATGTAGCTAAAGTCAAAAGTACGCCACTGGTCTCAAACCCTAGAACTTTTCGGTTCAGACGTCAAGCTGCTCGCCATGTTCTCTTCCTCATCCTTGTCCGCTCCTTTCCCCTTAGAGACACATTTCACCACACCATTCTACCACACTATCACAAATAATGTCGGGAGACCACTCGGCAGCTTAGAGCTCTTTCCAATTGGGCGGAGCCCCACTGGAGAGGTACATGGAGAGGGGAAACACTCGCAAGCCGACGAGTAGGTCTGCGCCGGATCTGATGTTCTAGAGGGAGAGGAAACAGCAACTCCCATGGCAGAGCATGCAACACACTTACGGGAGTAATGAACAGAGGAGTTGACTCGCGGGGTAACATTAAATAATTAATAACTCGAATTACCAACAGACGAATGGGAAGCAACTCTTATCGATCGTCATATTAGTCCTACTCGTAGAAAAAATAATAAACTTTACATTTTACTTCTGTTCTGGTCTCTGTGAGTTTCCTTCAAGTTGGCAATGTCCAGGAGTCATTTAAGCACACACATTTACTATTTAGGTGCTATTCACGGGTCGCTCTACAACCTGATGTGCAGGCTATCTCGGTGCTTGAGTGTGTAGTTCAGGTGCATTGACTACACACCAAAAACTTGGAAAACCTGGCAGAACAGGTTGTATTACCTACCCTCCAAAGCACCTAAATAGTAAATGTGTGTGCTTAAATGACTCCTGGACATTGCCAACTTGAAGGAAACTCACAGAGACCAGAACAGAAGTAAAATGTAAAGTTTATTATTTTTTCTACGAGTAGGACTAATATGACGATCGATAAGAGTTGCTTCCCATTCGTCTGTTGGTAATTCGAGTTATTAATTATTTAATGTTACCCCGCGAGTCAACTCCTCTGTTCATTACTCCCGTAAGTGTGTTGCATGCTCTGCCATGGGAGTTGCTGTTTCCTCTCCCTCTAGAACATCAGATCCGGCGCAGACCTACTCGTCGGCTTGCGAGTGTTTCCCCTCTCCATGTACCTCTCCCAGTGGGGCTCCGCCCAATTGGAAAGAGCTCTAAGCTTGCCGAGTGGTCTCCCGACATTATTTTGTGATAGTGTGGTAGAATGGTGTGGTGAAATGTGTCTCTAAGGGGGAAAGGAGCGGACAAGGATGAGGAAGAGAACATGGCGAGCAGCTTGACGTCTGAACCGAAAAGTTCTAGGGTTTGAGACCAGTGGCGTACTTTTGACTTTAGCTACATTGCTAGATCAATTTCAGCGGCTGTGTGCGGGAACATTCTAACGAACAGCTGGTCTGATCGGTAGTTGTACCAGGCTTCTACGATGAAAAAAAGCGAATCCCGGAGGAGAACGTTAACAAACGAGCCTGGACACACGCGCAATCATCACATCCTCATCCTCGTGCCCTTCTCTTCCCATACGCTTGCACACTTACACTTACAAGCACTGCGTACCACATCTATATAGAAGTATTTATTTACCAACTCGAAAAGTACATTATCCCGGCGGCGGGAGCGTGAAAACTCCTCAAGTCAGTGGGAACGTTGGGTTTAGTAGACTCGCTAGATATTATAGACTATTTAAGGCACTAATTAATTACATAAATATTTTATTATTAATTAAAAAATGCAAATTATTCATAGAGCCAATGTAAAGCACAAAATATATCCAAATTTTTAAAAGTGTCAAACTAGAGAACAAAAAATAAAATTTAATATGAACGAAGATCAAACAAAGGAAAGAAAATTTTGCATAAGTTAATAACTGCAATATTAACTTACTGTGCCTACATTTCTTATACAAACATGATGAAGTGTATTTTACAGTAATGGTTTATATACGTTTTATAATATTTTTTATGGAAACGTTTTTTACAGTACGTTTTTCAACCATATTTTAACCTTTCCGGTTAAGAGTTTTGTGGCCTACAAAAGTTTTTAATAATTTGCATTTCTTAACCTTAAAATATCGTATTTATTTATGAAAATTTGACTGCAATTAAATAAATGTTCAGGTTCTATTTCTTGATTCTCAGGTTTAGATTCTTCAATGTATTGTTCAGAATCTGAATTCTGAACAAGAAAAGTCTAGTTCAAATGAGGAATTAGAAAGTTCGTCACTTGATTAATAATTATTTTCTGCAAGTTTGTTTATTAATTCAATATCTTTCGAATTTAATGCATTAAAATAACTCTTATATGTGCCGGCCATCTAAAAATATAACGGAAACGGAAACATTGGGTCTGATGGACCTATCAACAACTATGAGCAGGAATAGCACACCATATTTTTGTGATAACCTTAAACTAATTGTCGTCATCAGATCAGAACGATTCAGTTTTAAGGTAGACTGGTGGATACGTTTAGAACTAATTTAGTTCACTTGATAGACTGGTTCAAAGATGTCACTGGGTCTGACAGACCCAACGTTTCTACAACCGGGTTATGCCACATCAGTTGACTGTGGCCAATGAATGCTCAGATACCCTCTTTTTTGTGCAGGAAAAGTTGATTAATGCCACTTTAGTTTGTTCTTCGTCAATATAAATCAGATACCTACATTTTTCATTTTGTTCAGGAACCTATTGTTTAAAAAATAACTTTTGAGTATACGGCAACTTCAGAGAGAAACACAATTCCGAGACTTTTACAGAAATATGAAGTATCATTTGGATCAGTTGGCTTAACTTTCTCTTAATTTTAATTAATAACTTAATTTTCTTTAATAGAAGGTTGGGAGACCAATGACTCAGCAAACACTTTAGACGGTTCCTGAAGCTCTTGTGATGGGCCCGCCGCAGGGCACGTGGCTGGCGATGCGCGCGGGGATGCGGTGGCTGGGGGAGTGCTTCTTTGGCCGCCGCCGCCACTAGACCCGATCCTCCTGCCTTCGCTGGCGGAGCTCATCAACGCCTCCGAAGCAATCGGCTTCAACGCACAGGTGAGACGCCCTGAAACAAAACGAGTTCCCACAGGGTGAAGCGTTTCCCAATCTGAACTCCCTGAAAGAATACCAGATACATCGAGTAAATCATCTCCCAATTGAATTATCTGAAAGAAAACGAGGAAATATGTATGTACTGTGGCGGAATAGCCTGAGCCATCGCGTCCCAACCTTGCGGCCGTGGGTTACAGGGTACATGTGGTAATACGTCGGGTACGCGTTTGCGTCCCTACGCCGTGTTCTGGTCTTTTCAAACCTGAGAAGGGAGTTTTGTCATTGTCACATAGAAACATATACTGGGACATTGCAAGGAAAACGCACACTATAATCTTGCCCGACAGGAATCGAACCCGGGGTCGCGTCATTGAAAGCGAGCACGCTGATCAACGAGCTATCCACGAGGGCATACGAGATACATAGTATAAATCCCCTCTCATTACGAACTTTATGAAAGTATACGAGTTACATAGAGTAAATCATCTCTCAATTTGAACTTCTTGAAACATTACGCCTTACATAAAGTAAATATAATCCCAATCCTAACTTCTTGAAAGAATACGAGTTTCATAGAGGAAATCTTCCCCCAATTTAATCATCCTTAAAAAATAGTCGATTGTCAGAGAGAAACTTCACCCAGTTTGAACTTGCTGAAATAATACGTTCAACAGTATCTCCGTCCAATTCGAACGTGCTGGTGTAATAAACGATAATAAGAGGTTTACCTCAATGCATTTACACTTGTGTAATGCTACCAAACGTCTTGGGTGAATATTCGAATATTCATCCAATTTGATCTTTCTGAATTGATACCCGATTTCAGGGTGAATCTTCCCGCCCTTTGCTGACATAGTACTTGATGTACAACGATAATCCTCACTGAACATGAAAATGCTGGAATAATCCGAGCTGCCAATACCAGATATTTAGAAGTGAATGCACAAAAGAAAACTAAAACTCTCTCTTTTTTTACATTTATTGAAAACATTCTGCACTGTTGTTGACTTTTTAATGGGGTAAGTAATGTGGATTTTTACTTTATTGCAGAAAATATACATTTCGCAAATGATGTGAATTGCAATTTGGATCCTGAGAAAGGAGTTTTCCACGTCTAAATAAATATGATCATGCTATAGAAATTATAATGAAGGTCGAAGACGAACGAAATATTAAGAATCGTACTTAAGACACATACAATTGCTAATTGCATTTAAAATAGTTGAAGTGTTTGGACTGATTCCATCGCTCCGTCGGTTAGATCGACTGACTGGCTCAAAAGAGGTCCAGAGTACCGATACAGGTGGAATTTACATTTACTCTCCAAAAATCCATTTTTAGCTTTTAGATAAAATTATGCTCCCCCAGATATCCATCGCATATGTAACGTTCGTTATTTCGCGATCATCAGCTTCTAAAAGGCTCTGTACATGGCGTTCCCACAGGCCACCGACGCAAGCGACGGCAAGCTCCCTGATGGCGGCCCGGCTACGGACGCAGACGGCCCGCTCGGAGGGGACGGAACGGTCGCAGGCGCGGGGGGAGGAGAGGGCGAAGGGGAGGTCGACGAGGAGGAAAGCGATGGCTCTAAAAGCATCCACGGTAAGTTCATGAGCCTCGATGACGCAATTGAGCGGTTTCTTACAACAAAAAAAATTTCATAATTGCCCAAGGATCGTTCAGGATGTATCTGGGTCACACAATTGGAAAGCTTTCGATACGTATCAGTGAAAATAAACATGAAAGTACTTCAATGTCAGAATTCTGTATTCGAACATGGTATTGAATTTAATCGTTTTTTTACTTTCTCGCCTTACGAATACTTCGTAAGAAGAGAAAGTTATGTAATCGTGCGTCGGAAAAGTCTAATTTTCGACAGAGAAACTCTTATAGCTGGGGTCTGGTAACGAAAAAGTGGATAAATTCTAATGCTAAATTTAGAAAACAATTATCTAATTCGTGGTTTAGGCAAAATCCATGTTCTGTTGCTTCTTGTTACTGAAAAATCGATTGACGGCAAACGTCCGTTCTATCCGTCCATCCGTCCGTCTGTCCGTCTGTGGTCAACGCTAGCGCCTAAACTGTTCAGATCGATTTTCTCCAAAATTGATATTCCCCGATCGTTTTCACTGATATCAAAGCTCCTGGAATTTGAAACCGATATTTTTACTTTGAAGGGTACTTTACATGAAGCCGTTGGACATTTTCAAAGTTTTCAAAATATTGGCTCCAAATTTTTTGATTAATTTGTTGTTAAATAGTGCGAAGAATGTTTAAGAGAATGATGCACTATCATTTTTGTTAATATCTCCAATTTTTTGAAAATTGCAAAAAAGAATTTCAAAACTACAAAAATCAAGATAGAGATTTTTGCCCCAAAGTCGGTTGTACAAAATTAACACTTTAAATAAGATCCTGAACACTTTTTTGAACAAACGAGTAGTTTTTGTGCAAACTGCGTTTGAAATTTTCCAAAATTTTGTTTTCAAAAACAGCTCCAAATTTTTTCTTATTATTTACTTCACTTACGTAATAAGGGACGGTAAAAATACGGCGCTAATCCTATTTCCGGATGACGCTCGGATTTGGAAAGTTCCAAAAAGTTAAGACTACAAAATTAAGACTACAAAATTGTTGCTTGAGAGAACTTTTAAAACTACAAAAGAGATTTTTGCCTGAGACGAAATCTGTTCTACAAAATTAGTTGGCGCATGAATTTGCGAAAATTTTTCTCAAAAACCACTCCAAATTTTTTCTTTAAATTTTCTCTACATGTGTAATAAGAGACGACAAATAAATACATAAACTAGTGGTTCTATAGAATGGCACAGACTTTCTCGTAGAACTTAGTTTTCTAATCTCTATAGTTTGAACTAGTTTTTCTGTTATGAGTGATGATCTTCCCAGACACCTTCTTTGGGCGCACAAAGGACGTTTTGTTTCAAATTCTCTGTATTTTTCGGCTTCGTAATGCTAGAAATTAAACCACCATACACTATTACTTCTATAGAAGTGTAAATGCCATGCATAGCAAAGGTAGTCGTGGTCGTTAGATGGCGAGCATCAGCCCACCTCTTTCGAGTGAGGCTTCGCTGTTTCGAGCCTTGGTTGGGGAATATTATTTGTCAAAATTCTCTGTTGTCACAGGAAATAATTGAGAATTCTAGAAACATGATTGAAAGCCGTGTGAAGCCATTCGAATCACAAATATTGATCATTACGCTAAATTAACTGAAGTGTCTGTGTATAATTTTCGAATGTTTGACTTTTAACATTTTTTCACGTTTTGTTGGATTGGTAAAGTGTGGGTACCATCATATCAATTGTTTCTTTATCGTGCATGCATTTACCATTTTATAGCTCGGTTCGATTTATTTTATGGCTCTGTTCGCCCATGCGGTGCTAGTGTGGCGCAGTGGTATAAGTTCCGGCTCGTTAACTTTGAGGATCGGATTTCGGGACTCGGAACGGAAAATGTTTGCTGGAAGAAAACATTTTTATGGAGTAGTTGGTTTATGGTAAACTGGTTTGTGGTAAACTGGTTTATGTAATAGTGGAATAGCATTTAGGACCACATAGAAGCAGTGCGAGAAAGTATGTGCGTTGGAAGCACCAATAGTTTCTTTTCTTTCGGTTTTCAAAATCTAAAATCTTTGATGTAGAAATACGTAAGTATCCGCGTCTGATCTCGGAAATTTTACGGACAAAGCTTAATGGTTCAATCAATAGAATTATTGAAAGTACGTTACTTTCAACTGTGATTCATTATTTTATGTGCGCACGAGCGAGGGTCCAATGAGCAGTGGTTATCAGAAACTCACCACGAGTCACCCTGCGTCACGTCACGGACCGGAATCATTTTGTGACTGGCCTTAGAGTTAACCCTCCAGCGGACGCGCTGTCGTAAATTGTACGACAACAGCAGTTTTCTTGAATTTGCTATCAACTCATTGTTGCCAAAGAATTCTACGTTCTTGATATTCCTCGCATATATCTTTAATTATGCTTATCTTCAGCCATTGTTTAGTTGGCACGCGAGATTCAGTTTCTGTAACGCTTTGTTCGATGTAAGGTGTAGTGTCGTAAATTTTACGTTGCGCGGCTGCTGGTGTTATAAAGTTATCAAATTTTGTGGAAGGTGTCCAGGGAAAGTATTCATGTGACTGAAATTCAGCGTATTCTTCAAGAACTGTCGGATAACCAACATGATCATGAATTGGATAGTGAAAGTGACCTGAGTGTTGAAAATATAGAACAACATGAGTATGATAGTTCATCGGAACAAGAGCTTTCGTTTATTTCTCATTGTTTCTTTATTTCATTGTGTTGTGTCTATTTTATCCTTATATAACTTATGTAGTATATAGAATATATGTTCTATATCATTCAAAGATATTGCACAGCGAGATAAGATCGCGTAGTTCTACAATTTCTTGATTTTATTCTAGAGTCAACGAATGTAAAATTTACAGACACGCTCCTGCTGGTGAGAACCTTTTGCGCGCGCCCGCTCGAGGGTTAAAGCCGACCCTACGTGTCCCGTGCGTCCCACAGGCTCCCGTTCGACCTCGGCCCGGCGCATCGGGACGCCGCGCATGTCGCCCTTGCGCGCCGCGTCCCCCGCGCCGCTCCCCGTTCCGCGACGCGTCCCCGCGCATGTCTCCGTGCCGCGACGCCTCCCCGCCGGTGCTGGCTCCGCCCGCCCTGTCGCCGGCGCCGGCGCCGCCCCGCCCGCCGCCACCGCCCCGGCTGCTGCGCCGCTCGGCGGGGTCGCCGCGCCGCCACGCGCCGCCCCCGCCCCCGCCGCCGCCCCCATCGCCGCCGCCCAAGTCGGCGCAGAGGCGCGGCGTGCGCGCGGCCGCGTCGCGAGACTCCGCGTGCGGCACGGGCGTCAGCAGCGTCTCCGTGCTCGACACGGAACGCGGGCCGCGGCCGCGCTGGCGCTGACGCTCTGGCTCTGGTGCTCGCACCACTGGCGCTGGCACGGACGCCGCTGGCGCTGACAGCACTGGCACAGTCACTGTTGGCGCTGCCGCCACTGGTACTAAAGCCGCTGGCACTGAAGCCGCTGGCGCTGATGGTGCTGGGCGCGTCAGCGCTGGTACGGACGCCGCTGGCGCAGTGGCGTACACGCAGCTGGTGGTGGGCTATTGGCTCTGAGGTCCACAAACAAGTACTGGCTCTCCTGCGCTGGCGTTGAAGCTCACGCTGCTGGCACAGGCTGCTGCACAACACCGCTGACGCTGATACCGTTGGCACTGACGTCGCTGACTCTGATGCAGGGAGCCAGCGCTGCGCTGGCGTAGTGGCGCCGAGGCCCGTATACTCCCGCTGGCGCTGATGCCCTCGCGCTGACGCCGCTGGCGAGCTGCAGCTGATACCCCCTGACGCTGACGCCCCCCGCGACTGTCTCCGCCGGTTCTAACGCCCGCATCCTGGCGCTGGTGATGACGCCAACACGCGCGCTGGCGATGCAGCCTTTGAGGCGTGGTAGACGCGCAGCCGCTGGATGAATCTCCTGACGCCTTCGGAGTTGGTCTGACGGGAGCGTGGGTGCCGATGCGGTCACTTGCGCTGTGGGCCTCGTCGTGGCTGGGGTTGGAGCCAAGAAAATCCTCCGTGAGGCATAGGCTACAAGGTGAGTGCGAAAGACGGTTCTGCCAGTAGAAGACTTTGAATCATGCCCACAGTCCCTTTATGGGAAGAGGACAAATACAAGGACAAAGAGAGGACATTGTTTGGCTAGGTCAATGAACCGAACAAAGATATCACCAGGTTGACTTTTCCCTGTACAACTATGCTCCAAATCCGGAGGCTTTTCATTGTAATGATACACTGCCATATAAAGACCGCGTAACGCTTCAATGTTCTAATTATATCTTATCCGAAGAGACAAAAAATATTGATTTAACGAAAATATCATGCCATTTAAATTCAAGGTAGAGTATTTGTGATCTGAATGTGAAGGAAATCACAACAAGAAATTGGAACTGTAGTCTGGCTTTCTCTATCTTTAGAAATTTGAACGATTTAACCTTTATGATCGTGTAGAGTACATTCAATGTTTTTGCAAAATTCATCAAGACGAAAAAATGTCAAACATGAGAACAGCCATGCGCAAATTATATTGTAAAGCATTGTTTTGCAAGCTTTGCAGAATGTTTTGAGAATATATGCACTCTTAGGAACGGATTTCAATCGCGATTGGTGACGAACAGAAATGTGTTGTAACCAAATATGACCAACATCATGCCCTTTTGTACGGATGTCTCTACGTGTACAGGAAATAAAATAATTCTATACCGTAAAATCGTAACACTGCAAGGATGAATTTTACATAATTCAAGCAAAAAATCATACAAACAAGAGATAATCATTTATTGAAGGAAGTGTATTTGGTAAATATTTTTATTAATTAAATCTTTCTTGAGGTTCTTCCACATAATTCGATGTTCAACTCATTTGTATGGACTTATAAATAAAAAATTTGAACACTCTCTCCTTAAAGTAGCTATTTCGTACTATTAATCGTTCCTACATTTAAAGTTTCTCGGACTAGTTTGGTAAAACGCTCCATTCTGATCAGCCGTAATCAGAACACCCGACAATTCTTCCTGGTGATGAATAAAGATATTAAGGTTTAAGTTACTAATATTAAAATTTCGTATACAAGAATAATGTAATGCATGTGGATAAATAGAAAGCTTTTGTACTTATTTGATTACAGCAAAGAAATTGCTACTCTGAGAAAAATGTATTACTCCCAGCAACGTTAGTGTAGTTCGAATGAATATGATTCATCAAGACAAGTAAATATTAGATTGAACTGAATCCTGATTCATTGAATCGAATGTGCAGTTATATAATAAAAGTACACTATGCCACTGCAAACCAAATACCTGTTTGAACTGTTTTTCTCTAATCTACAAACGGCATGCAGAATTCTGTTAGCTACAAAAAGTATTTTCTCAGTGTACTTTAATAGGTAAGACTCAGGCACTTTCCTACAAAAATCATTTTTGAGGTGCTTTATCTCGGCTGAAATGTGAATGTTTTTTAACACAATAATATCGTTCAAAACCTCATTTCGGGCTTGATAAATACTCTACTATTTCTACAAACCAATCAGATCCGATTTTAAAATAATTATTTATTGTTTGGAAAAGCATAAAGGGGATATGAATTTTTTAACTGACGACATTGTTGATCACAGTTGCGGAACCTGAGGAAGAGTCATCAAGAGGCAGTGATGGTAGCGGACTTGGTGATGCTCGCAGTCATCAAGGTACAGTCGCAGTCATCAAGGCACCGTATTTGAGATGTCGTGTACTGTTGTTCACTATCCTGACTTTCTATCTCCTAGACCATACGAATAGTAGTATTCGATCTCTTGCGGTGACCTAAGTTCCTCACTCAGTAGCCTATTGTAACAATGACCTCCGCTAGAATTATGCCTAACTACAGTTATCAATAAATTTTTTTTATTTACCACATGCATTTTATTAATTTTTCTAGTTGTCCTCTCGTGCTTGTAATATTTTAAAAGCCATATTAAAAATAATTATTCTAATATAATGAAATATGGACTAACATCAAAATTCATAAAATACTAACGCCCTTAACTTGAGGGAAGAATATTTGTTTATTGACAGAATGGAATATATTTTGAAACCATTGGTATAATATAATATTTATTATGTATTAATGTTTATTATGTTAGACTAGTCCGTTACTTACCTCTTAATTCTATTTCGTGCTCGGGAGAACGGAATATTGGAATTCTTATAATCTATATAATAATTCGTGAAGAGAACAATTGTACACCGTTTTAAGCATATTGCGTGCGCGAAGGTGTGCAGATATTAGGCATACTTAAAGTGTACATGGAGAGAAAGCTAACATTTATGTAAAATATGTGACAAATATATTAAATAAAATAAAGTAATATAGCATGTATATACCCGATAAACGATGCAACACACTACTATCGTAGATGGTACGTAACTCAGAAGAGATGCGTTTTAGAGCCCTAAGCCTGATTTTTGTGTCACCCGGGAACACGAGTTTTGTTTTCTTCGCCCTAATCTATAAAACGAGACATTTTCAGAAAATTTACACATAGATCTTTGAAACTTGTCTCCATCTTCCAAGTACTGGATGATTCAAAGAAACGGGAAATTTTAAAAGTTTTGAAAGCCGTGAGCGATTTGTAGCACTGAATAACATTTGCCAGCCATTTAGTTATCCCAGATGCTTGAGAGGGGCGCAACGTACACCTCTCAATCAAAGCTTTTTGCAAGAATAATGACAGTATGGAGAATTCCGCTATGGTTTTAATTTAGGATGCCACGATCGTGTGTCATCAGCACATTTTATGAGCAAAATATAGGTACGTAATTTTGAGGCCGAGGGAACTGGCTCCACAATGAAAAAAAAACCTCCAGGCTGTGTGCGAACTGTTCGTAAACCAGACAACACCAAAACTGTTTGAGATGCTGTTATAAAAAGTCTACTTCGGTCAATCCGGCAGCTCAGCATCTTTACAATAGCATAATACACGTGTTCACAGAAGAACGTCGAAGTATGTACAATGTACCTAAGAGTCCTGCAAGATGTCTTCTTCAAAAATACATTTTACTGTATGCATTCTTAAATGAAATTATTTTTATTTGTACTATTAAAGACATTAATACATTTAAAAAATGTTTTAATGAAATGATTTAATTTTTAAAATTTCCCGTTTCTTTGAATCCCCCTGTACTTGGTTAAATCCTCTCGTCTTCAGAGCGATTTCTTCCTGCTCTGTAGGTTGTGTACTATCAGGTTAACCACTATAAACTGTTTTGAATGGTTAGATTTCCATGAAAATATGAAAGAGATCTTCCCTTTACATTGTATTTCGTTGCGTGACGTATTTTGAAAAAATCCAAACTTCTAAAACCTTGCCAGTAGATACAGACAAGCTGGAAACTACACCGACAAGTGAAGAATAAGCTAAGCGCTGCCAAATGCAAAGAATACAGTATAATGCTTTCCTTCTGTTGTTCTCACATCTGCAGCTGCTTTTTGCATGGTTTCCTCACCCAGATTACACGTAATTTTTCCTTTGAATTTAGATCAAACATATCATTTTCTTCGACGCATACTACCAAAATTTCCGAAGATATATTTCATCCACCATAATTTCTACATTTACAATATATTACCTTTCTAATCAACACCTTACTTACAAACTTCATTTTTTTAATAGCATAACCCTTTCAAAATTCAATTGTTAATAATTCCTACTACAGGTTCATGTGAGTATCAAATCGCCAGTTATGTATTTGTAATGTCCAACCCCTGAAAGAAAAACATGTCGAGCATGTCGAAGTTATTGCTATGAGAATTTGATCTGCTCTGCTTTCCTATCGTCTCCAGTATTATTTCAGTAGTATACCTTTCCGTTGCGGCCCTCATACGCAACCAATCTTTATAAAGAGGTCTCTAAGAAAGAGAATTTCACGGAGACGTGATGAATTGCACTTTGACTTTAAAAATATGAAGGATTTCTGTAAAAAATGCATCTAAATATTCAAGTGAAATGCACCCCGCAGCACTTGCCAAAATTTTCATAAAGTAACTCCTAAACAAAGGCTTCTAGGGCCTTAAAAACTAAAATTTTGATGCCAAAGGGCTTCAAAGAAACGTTTTTCACAGCATAATAGACAATACGAGACATTTCTGGACATTCAATTAAATTTCGGTTCCGCGCTTCAAATCAAGGCCACCTCAATATCTCAGTCCTTGCTGCTGGTAGACATTTTTGTGACATGCTTCGAAGGCTTAAATTCCTCAATCATATATTTATGGTTTCTGTATAACCCGTGGTTCTGTAGTCTGACGAGGTTTATTTGCATAATCATTAATTCAAGATTTGGTCTCCAGCAACAAGTATTTGCATTGATACCTATGAAGAATGGGTCTTATGCGTGTAGTGAAACCACTCAATTAATATTTTGCCGTGGCCTGTAAGTGCTGTGTAACTAATTGTGAAGGGATGTGGGTGTACAGTGAGACTGCAGACTGTGTTTGTGTGTTTCCTTTTACCAGTATTTTCGTTATCAGCAGTGATTCATTGGAATTTTCAAGTCAGCGGGTTCAGACACGTAGCGTCAAAAGTTAATATTTTTGTGACTATCGCGAAAAGCTAAAAGCTAACTGTCAAGAAAGATTGAATAATTACTTCAAATGTTGTCTTAAGGAAGTGTTGTGAATTGTTTCAAGAAATCTCTCCATAATACTGAATAAATCTTAGTTGTAAATTTCTTTTAAACGTCAATTGCATGTTTTTTTATTTTTATTTTATAATGTGTTAGTACATTGCAAGTTACCTTTATACATTTTTAAACAAATAAACATGTTTCGTTAACAAATTTCCCTCTTAGAATGAAAATAGTAGGATGAGTGTGGATTTAATATGCAAGAGTTCTCGCACGGGTACGCGGAGGTAGTAGGGAAAAACTTGTGCTACGGCACAACACAAAACTTTTTAAATTAGCTAATGTAAATTATCTTTATATAAATTAAAAAATCAAAATGCACTAGCGTAAAGTACTACGTGAATTAATTTAAAATAGCAACTAAATTAAAAATTATAGAAAGAATAGCGTATACTTACGTCTGGGTTTTTATTTCTTGGCGTGTGGGGGCCTGTCTTCACGACGTTATTTCGCGTCGTACTCGGTCGTGCCGCTAGGAGTCACCTCATCGTGACTGTATCGGGCAGTGGCTGACGATCATGCGATTTCTAACGGCACGGAGAAATACACTAAATGCCGTGTGATATTGTATTGTGAAGACAAGCACCTACACGCCGAGAAATAAAAACCCAAGTATAAGTCGCTCGACACTACCAACGATTGCAGTCGAAAACGCACGATTTAAATGTTGGCAAGCATGTACATCAAAGCCCAGCTGCAAACTCACATTGTAAATAATACACCGTTTGATATTAAACTCAAGGTGTCGATTCATTATGATATTCAATACGCAAACATCGTTTCAACATTTCCATGTACCAAAGCGAAGTCTAAGCCTACTAAAATTGTTTCTAATGGCAACAAATGGTATTTAGTACTCAAAGATGAAAGTATTACTTTGATTATTATTTGGCTCAGAATTGCTTTTCTTGAGGACATAAGAACGCAGAAAATAATCCAAAACTTTTTAGTACAGAAATAATTTTCCAATTTTCGCACCCCATCAAGCTGGCACCTGCCTCTCCGAAACCTCCTCTTTCTACATAAATCAATGAAAGTTAAATAATTTTGCAAAGAGTAGGTTTGAATTGAAGCCTTATTTTACGTGGCGAGGACTCAGGCCATGAGGCCTGCTCTTCCGTCTGACCACGCAAATTTCGCTCCTTTCACCAACTAGTGGAAACAAGGTATTACTGAGGCGCCGAAACAGGCGATTTGAATTTAGCTCAGAGGCGTCATTTAGGCTTGATCTTTTACATGCAAGTAAATCTACTAACACGGGACAGCCGGCTTTACTTCCCCTCCGAAGCGTCCGAAGGATTTTTCGCCCCAAAAAATCCACGGCTTCGATCGGGTTTGAACCGCCAACTGGGTATAGCACTGCCGTTACTCTAACGGGTTCCACACCGCCGCAGGTTTGTACTTGCCCGATCGGTATTTTCGCACTACTTCACTTGGCCTTCTCAAGAGTAAAAACCTTTCTATAATTTTTGTGACTATCAAAGAAAGCGAAAAGCAAACTCTCGAGGAAGATTAAATAACTTCTTCAAATGTTGTTTTTAAAGAAGTATGAATTTTTCCAAGAATATCGGTCTATAATGCTGAATAAACCTTTATTGAATGTTTGTTTCCAACATAAATTGTATTATTATTTTTGTTTGATATTCTGTAAGTTCATCAGAAGTTACATTTAAACATTTCTAATCAAATAAACACGTTTCATTAACAAACGGTCCTAAATAGAAAGGATAGACAAAGGGTTAGGGAAAGGATGGGTTTAACATGCGAGAGTTCTCGCACGGGTACGCTAGTATACTAATAATAGCTCAATGGACAAATATATAACTGTCAGAATATTATTTAAAAACCAATATTTTTTAATAAAATGTATAATGTGAGTACATATTGTACGCCTCAGTAAATGTAGGGTTAATAAAATACTGCAAGAGCCTGAGGAAAGCAGAGCAGATCAAATTCTCGTAGCAATGTACTGAAAAATATAACAGAAATAGAATTATAGTATTTGATTAAAATTTGAACTAATTACAATAAAAATAATTTTAAACACACGTTGTTTATGTAAAATATATTTTTTCTTCTTTCAAAGGATTTGATATTGAAGAAATCCCGGCAACGCCGGGTATTTAGCTACTATATCCCATAAATCTTAAAATTCAATATGCCTTATTAACATAGTTTTCAATCTGTTATTTGTAATGCACCTAAACTCAATTTAAAATTCATATCTACTTGCGGCCTGATTGGCCTGCGCACTTCCTGGCGCCCGCCACGCCGATCAGCGAGTGAGCCAGTCAGTCGTGTTGAAACATTCAAAATGACGGACGTGCTGTTGCTTGGCGCCCAGCTCCTTGAATCATTATTTCTAAATTACAATTTTAAATGCATGGATGCAAGTTTTCTCTGCCTTGTGAAGTGTTAACTTGTGCAGTATTCAATGAGTGCCACAAATAGTCACTGCTAGTATAATTGTTCGTCATGACCGTTTTCAACAACATACACCTATCAGGGATGGCAAGTATGATTTAATGTTCGCTGCCTTTTTGCCACGTATTTGCACGACAGTTAATTATGTGCATAAAGCTAACGGTGATTCCAATATATTTTTGCCTGAGTGCTGAGTGCTGAGTGCTAGTCTTTTGCTGAGTGATATGACAGTGCAGTTTCCGTACAGCCACGCCTCTCGTGTCACGCATGTTGTGCAATCAGCAGTCACCGCCTCCGCCGCACGGGCCACCCTTGCTTGTGCGTGTAGTGCGAACTGTGCGAGTGCTACCAACTGTATATACCACGAAACTGCGTCGTCTTGCAACCCTGCCTGTGCGCAGGTGGTAACACCTTCGACCTTGTGACCGGCTAATGACCCGCGGTCGGGTTCCCTCGTTCTCCAAGAACTGTTTTCCTTCACCCATGATAAAGAGCATCATAATATTAATAAATTATAATGTACTATGTTCTATATAATTACATCATATTATGATGTAATATATTCTCTATGTGTTTTTCTTTCAGCTTCAGCTGAACCACTAAATGTACTCACTATTCCCCTTTGTATTCATTTAGCAATATAATTATATGTGTTAACTTCAGAAGATTGTTGATTTCTTTCTGAGTGATGATGACAGCACCTGAGTAATTAATTTTTAGGGACGCAAGACTAGTGGCTTGCTGAAATTCCACTAGTAGTCCTCCAAGGTAACTTCGCTTTCCAGAGGATGTTAGAGTGGGGTGGAAAAGGTTTACGCCCTTATTAATTCACGTTCCAATAATTACAAACACACCTAAAAACTTCGCTATTACGTAGCTGTTTTTCGACAACGCAAGAAAGTATATGCTGTTGTAGCAGCACTAGTTCTGGACACTTCTCGTGTTGTTTGCTGAAGTTGGTGTATTATCAAATATTAATGGTGTAATATTAATGATGTATATCAACGTGGAGACGTTTTGTGATATGTTTTTCTCATTGTGTCGGCGTGGAATTGCGTGATTTTGGCGTGTAATTACATGTTTTCGCATTGTAAGCTTTTAAGTTGGTTTGTATTGTCTACCGAGAGGTACACTTCTACAACATACAAATAAACAAAAATATATAATGCGAATCAATAGGTGAGTTACTTTTTTAAATGCCTTTTTATTTTCCATTTCCTAAAAAAAATCTCTTAAAAGTGAGTGTTCCCTTCAAAGTAAACTCTCTTAAAAGTAAGAGGGCTTTATAAAACAGGGTGCCGAAGCTGAGGCGCGAACCCGATGTCGAGAGCGCGGGCTGGAAGACCCTCGCGATCGTAGCACGTTGGATCTGCCGCGTAGCAACGTGCGTCAGCACGTCGCGGACCACTTGGTGTCGGAATGCGTTCGTTGTAAAATTGCATTGGCAATAATATTAGATTTATAGCGCGAAAAATACGAATAATCAGTTCTCTGAATCAAAGGAAGATTGGTGACTATAAACTTCCGATTTACCAAATAGTTATATAAAATGTATAAGTTATGTATAAGCAGGGATTTCGGAGCAGCAGCCACCAACAGCGCACTAATAAATGAGTAAGATAGTAAAAGTATTAATACTAAATTGCAATAATAATATGTGCATT
>JAHLJT010002042.1:0-12893 GCA_031308135.1 Acheta domesticus
CTCAGATATATCTGTGAATGCCACTAGAAAACAAAACTTATTTTATTAAAAAACTTAAAATACTACTGTCCTTATTGTATGATTAAGTGATTTATATACTAGAATAAAATAAAAGGACTGTCAGAAGGGATGCCTAAAAAATAATGTATGACACACATGATATAAGTGATTTATTTTGGCTCGGCCTGTCAGCCTCGTGTCGTAACCTTCTGTCTCGCAAAATAAAATGTACTTTAACCACTCGTATCATAACTATGTTCCTAACTTATTCAGTGTGGCCAAACGGACACATAAACAAGTTATTCGATAAAGAACTTTATATGCAATACTTTGTACTTAGTGAGACAACCGAGATAAAGGTAAAAGATAAAAATGCTAATTTCAGCAGAAATATTTTCATTTCATGGAGTAATGATTAAATGGCAAAGATAAATAAGGAAAATGAAATATTTATCTTCGTAATACAAAATATAACATTAAAACATTGCGAAACCCTTGAAATCATTGTTATCATTCGTTAGTAAAAAATATTGTTAAAATACGCTTTCAGACATCTCTCGCCAATTTGAAACAAATGATGCGAAACGTTTGTGAAAACACTGGACAGTTTACATTACATATTTAATTCGAAGACGACTATTGAATTCGAATAAGCTCAAATAAGCATCGTCATTTTATGACATTTCGGAAACTGAACGCCGGTACCTTTTTCAGGATGGAAATTCGTTACGATGGACGAGTTGACAATTCATATTGAATTGAATCTAAAGTTAACTCTTCCTTCGCAGGTATATACTTCGAACGTAAGTTTCACCGACACTTTTGGAAGAGATTCTAAACTTTCTCCACATACTGTACCGGAGTTTCCTCGAAGTGTGTTTGCAAAAAGGACTTAGAAGTCACTCTTCACATTGCCTTCTGTTCATGATCTTTTCTTTGATGTGAGGAACACTTATCTATTTCATTTGTTTTGGTCATCTCGTATACAAGGAAAAGGAGAATTTTCCCTGTGTGAAGACAGCGTTGGTATGGATGGAGTATTTAACTATATATTATTTACCAGAACACGTAAATGCTTTACATATTGACAGTCTTCGCACATAATCGCTGTAGTTTGTCAAAGAGTTGACCTCGAATTCAGCGGTTTCATCTTCTCAAAATGTCAGTGTATGCACAGCTGCGTAAGAAAAAGTAGCAGTATTGCGCACCTAGGCAACGAAGAAGATACCTCTTCAACACAAATAATATTGATTAAAATATTTTAATACCTTTATTTTTGGGTCAGAAATAATAACAGAAACGTGTCAAAACTAATGCAAGGGGTCGCTAATGTTGGGACGGCGAGGGGCTGGCGGATATCAGTGGGGGAAACCCCACAAGCTTCAGGCGGTGCCGTATCCCATGTTCTTTACTGCGCTTGTTCTGACTCTGCCTCTCAAGGGACGTCTTCACGATGGAATATGTCACGGTATGTCGCATCTTTTAAGTCTTGCCGCTAGATAAGCATGATCGCGACCTATCAAGCAGTGCTTGCGGTCTTGCGACTTCTAGGGGCACGACCAAGAAAGACGCGAAATGCGTGTGATATTCCATCGTGACTTTTAAGGACTGAGAGGCCAGAGTTAGAAAAATCGCACAATAGTTGGGAGGACCCGTCTACTTCCGCAAATAGAACATGCACACACATACAGAACTATTACCATAACAGTCGTCGCGCCGGAACAAACTAATTAATCAACCGAAGCACTGGCAATTCAAATAAGCTTTTTTGTGTCCAAAATTCATTCAGAATTCCTAATAAAATTAAGAACCAGAGTCAAAAAAGGTAGTTCTTGTGGGTGTGGTTGGTTGTGGTGATTAAGAAATGCAGGGAAAAGAGGAAAATGAAATGTATGGAATGTGTTAGGCGTCCGTTTGGTGCGAGCATGTGTGTACCGATGAGACGATTATGAGGAAACGTTACAGATTTCTTGTATTTTTTCCTGAAAAAACTGGATTATTGCAATGGAGTGCAGTATGCAGAAAAAGCGTCGTTGTGCTTGAACACAAAAACATTTGGTAAAATTAAATTTTAAAAATTAATGATGCATTCCTTAAATGTTAAAAATTGATAGGTCCTGCGTTGAGAAATTGAGGAGGAAACTGATGCAATAGAGCGACTGTCATTTTTGGATTCGCTTTATATGAAACTTTCGTAGCAGTTTATTTTACAACCCTGAAATAAACGTCAAACTCAAAAGTATCCACTTGTTGCAGTGGAGCAATTCTAAAAAATTTCTGTAATTCACAAACCGCGCAATTTGAAAAGTGTAACTCTGGGTAAGGGTTAGTAAGCACTTAATTATCCCTTCATCACCTTAAACTGACATACGAACACATTGTAAATACTGTAGTACTTAACATACTAGAGTAATTCGAATCTCCTATGACATATGAAACATAAGCATAGAAGGAAAAAAATCACTACATAGAACATTATTTAAAAAATCAACAACTGTAGGGACGTTTCTAATTGTCTTATGCTAATGAAGTACTTGCGTTTTGGTTAATGAAAAATAAACTTAACTCTTGTTAGAAGAAATATAACATTTCAACTAGCAAATCATCTGAACTTTTCAGAGAGGGTCTAGTATCAATTAATATTTTAACATTCAAACAAAATATTAACCAATCACGTTATACTATTTTCTCAGTCTCAAGATTTCAAAAAAAATAAAATCTAACGATTAAGAAAGAATGATAAATTAACAAATCCCTATTAAAGTTGCTAATTGTAACTTGGCGCACCCATTTGCCTGAAGTCACAACAGTGGAACATCCACCGCGAGCATTTTGCGCTGACCCCACAGCTGTGCGAGTGATAAGACGGGAGGACGTCGTACTGGCGGTCGTCGTCACTAGGGAGGCGATCGGTCCGTGATGTAATAACGCCGGGCCAGTGAGCGGAGCTGCGAGGCCACGCCGCAAGGCAACACGAACAGCGCGACAAGGCACTCTGCGGCCGCTGCGAATGAGTAGAGCAGATGGCGGACCCGATAACCCATGGACATCATGGGGGGACGGCGCGTGCGCGGGAGGGGAGAATGATAATATGCCGCTCGCTTGGTTACATCGAGACAATTCATGGTCAAGTGCAATTGAGTTGTTGTTTTTTTACATTCACGTAGAAGAATATTTTGAAATAAACAAAACATTCTAATAAAAATAAATCGTACTATAGATTATAGATTTAAATATTCGAAACAAGTTGATGACAGTTCATGACATCCTCAGCATACAAGAAATGATACAAATGAACTACAGATTTCACTACAATTATCTCTTCGCTGAAGTCCGTTATAAAGCAATTTATGTCAAAGAAAGTTAAATAAGATGTTTGATAAAGCGGCGTTCAGTGAATCGCTCTCTTGGAGCTCAGAAAATCGTATTTCACGTTCTCCGAACTTTTACTTCACCTAACATAGATTGTGAAAGTTCCTCGAAAGGAGAATTTGCCCCACTAGGCGGGGCAGCATTTGGTGTTAGACATTATCCGAGAGCGAGATATTGTATTTTGAACTTTTGAAACAGAGGTATACTTTTACTAACAGAAAGCATAATTGATTTCCAAAATTGATTATCTTCTTCATATTCCTCATGCGGTAGATGAGACAATGTGCTTATCCTTTGCACGAACAGATTCAAAATCTCTGGCAGTAAAGAACGGATCAAATCTCGCCCTGGACATAAAACACTTTCCCTTGTTCGTGGAGGTTGAATCTAGGGGATTACTAGACCCTTCGCGGTACGGGTTTATATACTGCACAAGAGATGGTGAGCAGCAGAAAAATCAATAATAATAATAATAACGATAATAATAACAATATTAATAATAATAGTAGTAATAATCAGCAATAACAACTGTTATTCATACTTATCATACTTTATGATTTTCTCAAAAGAAGACTTTATAATGCTATCATCACAAAAATCAAAATTTCCTATTAGAACCTTTATCTTGTTGACAGTGCAGAAATATGTCGAAAAAGCAAGTCATTTTTTATCTTCGAATATTGTAATTCTTTCAAATATTTTTTGATTGTCTACCAGCGAACGTATACGAACTGTAATATTTTAACATTCTTATAGTTTTTCTACTCATACATTTATATGTTCAACTATCTGACATTCAAATACTCATTGTAATACAGTGGATGTTATAGCTTCAATATTATTCATTTTTAATATTTATGGTCCTAGAAAGGAAATTATTTCCTTACAAAGGTTTTTGACGAGACAATAAATTTTGACAAGAGGTTTTTACATATAAAAAACTTCGAGGTTCTTCCAAGGAGGAACCTCTCATTAACAGCTTATTCACTTAACAACAATATATAGAACCATATATATTAAAATTCTCTGTAGTTTAAATCTGAAAGGAGACAGTAATAATAACTAAACTGAAATAATTACAAGTATGGAGAATGTAGGAGATTTACTATAATGAGTCTTATTTCTTGGAAAGTTTGCCAAGATTAAATATTGTAGTAGAGGGACAGGAGAGTAGAGATGAATATCATCTTAATGATTTCCAGGAATTCTAGATTTGAAATTTTGGGATTCCAGTTTAAAATTAGTCATTAAAATTTTTAAGAATGTCTTGATTTTGAAAGTATTCATGGAGGGATTTTTAATATCAAGTGCTTGAGTATCATCATCGTCATCATCGCCAGTAGTTTCAGGCAGGGGGTTAAATTTTGGAAGTGTTAATATTATAGGTTGGATCTATTTCGTTACTGGAGATTCATTGGTGGATGTACGATTCATTTCTGAGTTGGTACACTCGTTAATTTGGGAAGCATTTTCTTGATAATTCATATAGTGTTTTATGTAGCTTCCATAGACCTACTCTCCAAAGAGGTGGAGAACGTAGAAGATCTTTGTTGATTTTGAAGCTAAAGGAATTGTCGGCGCAAAAACGTGGCTTATTGCTCCAGGGAATAGACATTGGGATTACTTGACACCTGTTGAGAATCTGGTAATTGACTGAATTACTGTCAGGTGGTGTTTCTTTTAATATGTGTTGTTCCCTACCATTTAAACTTGTGAAATGAGGGACTCCAAGAGGGGCCAGTGTTGTTGTCCATTATTCATGAAGGCCTTCTAGCACATTTGAACAATATCGGGTCGGAACACTGTTTAGTTACTATACTATTTATATCACTTTTCACTGTTTACGCCGCTTGGGGCGGCTGCCTCGAAGGACACAGACCGTTCGCGAAAGTTGCACGTAAAAAGAGTGTGTGTAAGGGGTGACGAGGAATGAAGGAAGAGGAAGGAATGATAACGCACGGTCCGTGGCCAGTTCGTTAGGGTACAACTCCGGTATTCCCAGGTGTTGATCGGGAAAGCACGGAAAACTACCGATCAGAGCAGGCGGGTGCTAGAATTCTCCAGCGAGCGGCTGAATCCTAACAGTAGCTATAGTAAAATAAAATGACACATAGTGTCAAAAATTCGCAACATGGGGGCTCCAATCTAGGACCTCCCGATCACAATTGCTGCATCGTTTGCCCTGAGTTAATCACCCGGTACCAGCGCTTCGGCTTTTACTAAGCCTCCTCAAGGCAGTAACAAAAATTACAATTTTATGTTACGATCAAATTTAGTCACCAGCTTTTTAATCATATAAACAGAAAATTATATTTTCCATTTGCAATGTTTCTAATGTTATTGGTCGATACATAAAATTGCACTTTTTATGTTACAGCTCAGAGAAATGCTTGATGAAAAGAGGAATGTTGGCTTGTTTAAAACTGTTGTTTTTGTGACCTCACATGAGACCAATTCCTAGTAAAACATCCCACTTAGACATTCCTAACCTCTAGTGGCGCGACCAAGCTAACAGATGCCTTGTTAAGTGGCCACTGAGTTCGAATGAAGTGATCAATGCGAATCATCTCCCGCACCTTCCCCCTCCCCGCGGCGCGGCGCGCGGGTGCAGTGCCCTCGTGGAAGAGCGGCGGCGGCGGCGCAGGGGCAGTCGTCGGCCATTGTGCCCATTAGTCGCGGCCGCTGTGTGGCTTACGGTGGCGCGGCTCGCGCGCTGCGCCCCATTGGCCGGCGCTCTCTCTGCGGCCCCCTTCCGCGCCCAGGTGGATGGCCCCGGCCGAAAACCGAAAGCCGCGCCGCACTGGGCGAAAGGATCAAAACAAGTTAGGGTGAAAATAAAAAAAGAAAATTTTAAAATGAAAAATAATAATAATATCCCTAATACCGCTGCCAAACCATAATAAATAATAAAAAAAATACAAAAGTAATTGCATTATTTACGAAAAAAGTCAGTGCATCAGAAAGTCTGCGCACCGACCTGGATAAGGGGTTCGTATTAAAAATTGCATTTATGTTGATAGCGGTCCTATCACTGGAAAACAAGTGAAGGGGCAACTCTTCCAGCGTCTATTATGATCGTGGTGAATACGCAACTTACATTTTCGAGCTGCAGCTTTGCTACCAACATACCTTCTGTTTCAGCATCACCAGCAAGGTGCTACTGCGGAGAGATTTCCTGACGAGCTATATAAATACAATAATACAAAAAGGATAAAAAAATAAACAATAAAAATGAAACAGGCATACCTACTTCAGAAAATACGTTCCTTGAAGTAAGTCACGCTTTACAAAATGAAATTGTGCAAAATACTGCAATTCATCAATTGAAACTCGAAGCCATGGAAATGAAATATTGATAAAATCGATTAAAGAAAAGAATCTTCTAGAAAAGAAAACGCGATAGCGAGCACTGTCCATAAGGATGAAGCCATACGCATGTAATTGCGTGATAAAGCCTTCGATCTTGATCATTCATGATACAAAATAACCAGATACGTTTGAAAATGTTATTGAAAATCTGTAAGGCGTACATAGTGTTTTCGTTTTATTTACACACATTTGTTATTTTTGTTTTATTTAGTTAAATATTACCTTCGCAATAAAAAGAAAACTCGTTTCGCCGATGTAACATAGAAGTTTCAGAAAACATTCAAAAGGGACAAGCTTTCAATAATAAAGGAATGAAACTTAAATATGGTCATAATAATTTATTTTATAAAATTACTTTCAATTTGTGTATTTTAGTTTATAACCGACTTCAAAATAAACTATATGAACGATATATTATAAATATTTCTACCATTCTTACTTGTTGGCAATCTCGAAGGAAACATTTAAAATATTGGAATATTTTTTAAATTGTTTCATTAATTATTAATATTATTAATATTATTAAATATATATTTTCAAATGTATTATTATAAATTGTCAAATCGACATATGTTTATAATTGCTATACCATAGTGTTTTTTAACCCTGTACATTTCAAAAGGGGATGGGATCGTGCCCTTCGCGTTGTCTTCTCCCCTTTCTTTCGTTGCGCCCACTGTGTCGGCCGGCCCCGCGCGCACGTAATGGCTCTCGGGGAGCGATCGGCGACGCAGCGTCGCGATTTTGGGGGGCAAGGCCGGCGCCGCAGGCGGTGGCGGGCGGCCCTTGCTCACGGACGGTCGCGCGCCGCCTTCCAGCCGCGGCGGCGGAAGTTCGCGGTCCATTTGGAGCGCTGCAAAGCACTCATGTGCTATATGAATTATATTACCGATACATTGATGGCCGATAGTCAAAGAGTGTATGTGGAAGAAATTGGTCGTTCAAGGTCTGGACGCAACTGAGCATCCCACCACGTAATATTTCTCCAATAAATTAATAGATATGGCACAAAATTAAATACTCAGACCTTTTGACCGAATTCTTGATTATTTGGTGATTTTTGAAATACTTCAAAAGAGGGAATTTAACTTCTATTATTTTCGTGGAAACTAATTCTGGTAGATCACGTCCACTTTTTATGGTTTTTGCAATGTTTCTATTCTAAGTAGAATGGTAATTGGTCGCTGGATTTTTACAAGTGTGTTTTAACGCCTCCTTTAGAAAGTCGCTGATTGGTGACTAGGAAGAAATACGTTCCAACTTTCAAAATTTCGAGAAGTGGATTATGAAACACCGTCGGGTCGTGAAGCTAACGATTCCCTTGAGGTTTTGGAGAACGAATCATACAACTATTTTCATAATAAAATAAAGGAGGGACTATTTCGTAACATACAATTAATTTTTATTTTCCGTATACACACGTATAAACGGAGTAATACACATAGTATAGGGAAAGTTATGTAATGCTGCGCGAAAAAAGGCTGATTTTCGTGAGAAAAAAATGTTCATTGCCGAGACCTGATAACGAAAAAGTGGATAAAACCAGTTGCTAAATTAAGAAAAAATCCCCTAACACATGGTGTAGCCAGAACCCCTGTTTTGTGGGTTCTTGATACCGAAAAACCAATTGAAAGCAAAACTTCCGTTGTCTGTCTGTCTGTGCCATTCTGTAGCACCACTAGTTTACATTTTATATTTAAGTGAGTTGAAAACATTCAGTGCAACATTTCAGGATTTCAGTTTCACTTCATTACATCTTTCCTCGCAAAATCCTATGGAGAAGTTCGATTTCAGACTTTGTAACTATAACGAGGATCATGACCTTAAATCTGTAAACTGGAGGTCATCATCTCATTTTGTTCCCTTTTGACCGTGACAATACAATTCTGCATTGGTCACAGTTCCTCAATACCCGGACTGACTATTTCTCAACTTAAGTTTGTTTCTTGTTTTATAGAGGATCTTGTCTCTGCAAAAAACAACATTTTAAAATACGAACTATGTACTGTATAATCGCTAGATTTTTGTAATATAATGACACAACCATTAATGCATTATGGCTCGTGTAAACTAGATATCACAAGGCAGATTAATCCAGTTTTCAAACACCATTAATATCACAAACTCTGGTTCAGAACGGCTTCATTGAATAGTAATTAATTACCAAATCTCGATTGCTCCTCGTCAACTTACATGCGTAAGAAGCATCTTCGAGGCAGGCTTTTGTGTGGGGTTTCTGCTACTCAGTCTTCATTCCACCGCTTCGTCCATTATCGTGATCATTTGCTCCTAATTCCTTGTCGTATAATCGTAGTTAACGAATTCCTGTGGCGGCCTCGGAATACGTACACCAATGAATGCAAACGCTGGGAACTGAGTTTCGAAATTACGACCACTAACATACCTACACGCCGCGCCGCCCATCTACAAGGAGATGAGATCACTACAACCAATAATTATTGTAAGATATAAGAATGATGTTAATGAAAGTGGCCGAAGTTTAAAAACTCATACCCAAAGTTTGCATCCACCGATGTATAACGTGGGTAACGATGGGACTCCGTTAGGAACAATACTATGACAAGAAATTAGATGTGGTTATTAGAAGGAATATTTCCACCGTTAGAACATATGTGATGTTGTTTGAACGATCGGTCAACGAAATTTGCTTGGCGAAAAAATGTTTGTTAGTACATTCAAAATGATAGCTAAGATACTTTTTAGTTGCAAGTATAACAGTTAAATATATAAAAATTGGAATTTCTGGTGCATAATTTTTCTTCCAAATTCAAAATAAAATACAGAAAATATACTCAAAAAACTAACTTTCAACTTCTTAAAAGATTTGTAATACTATCGACAAAACGGCCTGTCATTGAGTACATATAATATTAGTTTACAAGTAGTAGTTTTCCTGGATCTCTATAAGACGATAGGGTAGGTCAAAGCAGAAAAGCTCGTAGATACTGTAATTGGCGTGGAATGAAGTTCAGTTAAACCACATGTCATAAATAAACACATTTTAAAGCCATTTACCTTTCATTATTGTTGAGTTTAAATTCGCTTATACGCCTAGGACACTTTATATGTATGAAATTAACCGTACGGCTCTTACTAATTATATTAACTGAAGATATGTTTTCTCTGTTTTTGTTCGTTTTTTTTAGTTTATGTTTGTCCCGGATTTAACCCGTTTTTATTTAAAAAACGTCCAATAACTGCCCTAAACTGCTTTGAAAAAGAGAAAAAAAAGCAAGTCCTCAGTAAGTTTCTTGAGTGCTTTGATTGATAACTGAATTAAGTCACATAGGCAATGCTATTGGCCCTTTAGCAATTAGTTTTTTTTTAATTTAATTGTGAGTTCTCCTTCAATTTCGATACCAATAAAAACAGCAATAAATTCCTTAGCAAAGGTTATTAACAGACTTCGGATCTTTAGGTTTTTACCTATTGTTTTCCTTTACAGCCTATTGAGCCTAACATAGATAATTACACATATAATTGACTTACAAAGGTATTAACCAACTTTGATAGTGCTATAGGCACCTAGTTCAATGTAAATGCCTATTTCTACTTTGGTGCCTATAAATGCCTTTTTTATAAGTTTCCAATAAATGTATTCACTACAGTGTTGTATTCAAAAATATTCAACAACATAACTTTCATCGCCTACATACTTATTTGATTTCTGTTTGATAAAATGCAGCGTGCTGTCATTTAGGCTCAGCGCAACAATAAATAAAACAATTAGTAAAATCTTAAGGTGCCGCATGCGGAATCGGAACTTCGGCAATGGAACACCATCAGAACACATCAAGAAATTACAATTGCAAACAACAATTGGTCCACGACTGCTTGAAAGTATTTTCCCAGCCGTGGGCGTTAACGCACGAAACTTGTCTGGCTCAAGCACTTCACGAGTAGCAGAGGAGGTTTGAAACCAGTCCCCAAAATAAATGATTTAATATCCGCCATAAAGAAAGTATTTTAAAGTCAAGTTCTAGAATTGCAGCTTACAAAAAAGATGTGCCAATCTGTCTTTGCCATCAGCGCCTATTTTGACAAGGTGGGGTATGTGGTCGCAGGCTGTGAAGTATTATTGTGAGAACATTGACCGTGTTGAAGAGGTAAATAGTTTTTCGGACGAAGAATGCCCAGAATGTCTCACAAGAGAAAGGTTATATCACAGGATATATCATATATTCGCGCGAATTTCACTTTTTAGCAGATATTGTAGAGCAATTACAGCCATCAAAGCTCCGTCTCACTGAACCAATCACATTATTACAAGCGCAGAAAGTCAGTTAAAGAAAGCTGTTGGTGAGGTTGGGAAAATTGTTTCTAAAAAAACTACAAATTGTGCTCCTGGAGGGTTCTGAAAGAAGTATCTGGCATTTTTAAGCGGACGTGAGACAGTTCTCCCTACAGGATTTAAACCACACAAGGATTCTCTTTTTAAATATGTTCCAGTCACCACCGCAGACGTTGAGAGATCTTTTTCAGCATTCACGATAATTCTGATCACCAAAAGACATAAACGTACCCCATATCGTCTGAAAATGCTTCTTATTTTTTTTATTGTGGACAAAATTACAGCAAAAAGTGAAATTGAAGAATCTCTTATTTAAAAAAAAGAATGTTGCATTAATTCTGAATATTCACGTAAGACATAATTGTATCCTTTATATTTTAATTAACTGACAGTGACACAGATTTTTTATAGAATAAAAGCAAATATTTCCCTTTCGAATGATTGTTCAATATAACATTGTCTAATTTTTCTACTGTATTTAAGTGTGTTTTGAAATAAAGAATTGGGTTTAATAAATCACTGTATGGCTTGATGCATAAAATGTGATTATTTATTGCGCCTATTAAGACCTATTTCCCTACTTTTTAGGACCTTTTTAGGTGCCTAATACCACATTTGTTAGGATCTAAATATCCGAAGTCCAGATATTAAAGATGCACTTTCGTCATGTTCAGTAATGTTAGATACAAGGTTGCATATTTACATAATCCGTTTGTAATTCATTAATATGCTGAGTTATAGTGAAAATATAATCGACATCTCATTTGGTGTTTGTTATTAAAGTTCATAATTTCTTTCCAGGCAGAAATCACTGGCGTAGTTGTCAATCGCTTTCCTGTTTTTCTTTGCTATTTTGGTGCGCTCAATTGCTAATTTTTCCATAGATCTTTTTAAGTTTCGTCGAAACGATGCAATGGCTTTAATATTTAGTGTTCATTTTCACAAAAGAATGCAATATATAGTTTCACAGAGCAAGTATATTTGAGAAATGAATGAAAAACAGGTGCACATACCATCGTAGCAAGAATTATAACGATGGGAAAATTTGGTAATTTCTTGATAGGCAGTTGTGATTGGTTGAATTTGGATCATCTTTCTCACCATTGGACACTCATGATTGGAATACTTGTGGTCACTTTAGTCTCCTTAACAGCGCATCCCAGCTCCCCATTATCAGACGGGACGCTCGCATGAGCGCCTGTGAGACGATGGAAAACGCCTAGTTACGCCCCCTCCTGTGTCGCGTGCGTGACAGCAGCGGCGAGATCTGAGCGGTGCGGATTGCGTAATGGCGCAAATGCCATTAAGTGGGCTTGAAGCGCGCCCGCTCGCAATTGGCCTAATGCAGGCGGATGCGCCCTTGCGGCCGTGGCCTGCATGCAGAGGCCGCGCACCCCCGCTCCCGACCCACGCCCGCGCTAGCGCAACGGGAGCTCAAGCCTGCAGGAGAGCCAATCGTCACTAGAAGCAAAAGGAAATCCAGAAATATTAAAACCTTTCGTACTTCTTTCTTTTCTTTTTCGTCTCCTCTCTTCTCTTCTTTCTTCTCCTCTCTTCTTTTCTTTTTCTTCATCTCTCTTCTTTCCTTTTCTTCATCTCTCTTTCTTTTCTTCTCCTCTCTTCCTTTTTTCTTCCTCTTCTCC
This sequence comes from Acheta domesticus, assembly GCA_031308135.1. Lineage (NCBI taxonomy): Eukaryota > Metazoa > Arthropoda > Insecta > Orthoptera > Gryllidae > Acheta > Acheta domesticus. The sequence goes on from JAHLJT010002042.1 coordinate 12,697, forward strand.
TCTCTTCTTTTTTGCATCTTCTTCTTTTCACTATTTTCCTCTCCTTCTTTCTTCTCTTTATCTTCTTTCTCCTTTCGCCTGGCATTACTACCATTCACTCATCTACACTTCTTTTTCTTCATTCAGTTTTTTCACATTGTTTTTCTTTTTTCTTTCTTCATCATATAATTTGAGCTTTGGCACGACATTTGTGAATT
>JAHLJT010002043.1:0-14887 GCA_031308135.1 Acheta domesticus
TTTTCATAGTGATCTTTTTCTCTCTCGCTATCTCTCTCTCACTCTCCCTCGCTCTCCCTCTTTCTCCCTCTCACTCTCCCTCTCGCGCTCTCTCCCTCGCCTCTCCCTCTCTCTCTCGCTCTCTCTCGTACTCTCTCTTGCTCTCGCATTCTCTCTCTAGCTCTCTCTCTCTCTCTCTCTCTCTCTGACTTTCTTTCAGGCCCTCTGTCATTCTGACGTTTTCTCTTTCTCTCACCACTCTCTTCCTTTCTACCTCCTCTCTCTTTCTCTCTGTCTTTGACGTTTCTGACACACTCCATTTGACACCCTCTCCCTTGCACTTTCTTCTTCTTCCTCTCTCTAGCACTTTACACTTTTCACGCTCTTACGTTGCTCCTCTCTCTTTCTCTTTCCATCTTCTCCTCTTGCCAGTTTTGAAACGCGTAACTTATAAACCTTTCTAGGGTATATCTCGTACAAAGGGCCAGAAGGTACGTAATTTGTGTCACTACGTGGGCTCATTCTTTTCGGAGAGGGTCTGCTGTCTGTTACGATGTCTGATGGAAGCTGTATTCTCAAGCAAGTCGACCGCCACGATTTTAAAGAAAGTTTTCGTGATGATTTAAGAATATTCTTGCATCAATTCTTAGTCAGTTTTTTCTTAGAATGGATATTGTCGTCTTCCTCGTATTGTAATCAATATAATTTTATTGAATTCAATTCACATTTGCCTGCGAATTGTGATTTCACTTAAGCTGTGGTACAATTAAGTCGTATGTTTTCCGTCGAGTAATATGTTTTGGGCTAATTCTCTAATTAGACAGTTAATAGGCGCAGCGTCCAAAAATGTGGATAGTCCGGAAGTAGAAGATGCATCGGAGCATACTTCAGACTTAAGTAGGATAATCTGCGCTTTAGCCAACACAAAATGGCTACTATAGAAGAAGTATTTAGTGTCGAGGAACCGCACATAAGATGTGTTAAAAAGTGGTCTTGCTAGGGAGAAATTTCTAAGGGTAACTTTTTATTTACAAACGAAACAGAGAAAGCTCGTCTAAATGTGCGCAACTATTGAGACTATATGATGTTCAGAATCAAAGCAGTGGCCATCTCAGCATTTTCTCAAGTATCAAAGGAAACTGGACGAAAAAATCCCAGATTGAGTTTCTGGCGGTCAATATTGTTCTAGTAACCAGAAGTATTACTCGTTCACTTTACATTTTCAGACGGCACAATTAGGAACTAATGTTGTTTTGAAAGTGAAGGCCCGAACTCACAACCGAGATACACGAATGGCTCCGACGTCAATCAGCATCTGACCAATCAGCTGTCTCCGAGGCAGCACAAGCGCTACGGACACAGCTGACGAATTACGCTTTCTTTCAGTGAACTGGAGTCGCGCTCTTAAATGATTAATATAATATCAAAAAATAGATCACATCACACGCTATTCACAACAGTCACGTACAATATTTTTATTTCTTCTTTACACTTATCTACTGCTTAATGGTTATGTTCTTGCCCCGTCGGTGTTCTGTGTGCTGCTCACCGCCATCTATATCATATTAACGTCAATATCTATTGCAGACGCGCGTTTCTCATTCAATCGTCGGTGACCTCATGTAACAGATCGCAGCGCTCCGTCTGCAAATGTAAAGTGAACGAGTAAATTCCAAGCCAGTTCAACAGCGTCGTTTTGACGAGTGAAGTATAGAAAATGGCTGCCGATTCCGGGGTGGCCGAGATCGCTAAAAGCAGTAGTGCTGTGGCGATCTTGAGCCGAAGAATCGGGGGTTCGAATCCCGCCTCGAGCATAGTTGTGTGTGTTGTCTAAGTGTATTGTGCGTCCCTTGTGGTTGGCATCAGGAAGGGTATCCGACCGTAAAAAACATTGCCAAATCTATATAAAAATGGAGTGGCGGAAAATTAATACAAATTGAAGCCGCGCCCAATAGTTAGTTAATGCTTTATATTACGTGGCGAGACTTGGGCCATCAGACCCACTCTTCCGTCTGCCTACGCAAATTTCGCTACGCCCCTTTCACCTAGCGGAGAAAGAAGGTATTATCTCGGGCGACGAAAGAGGCGATTTAGAATGTACCTCAGAGGCTTCTTTCAGGCTTTAGGATCTTTTACATGCAGTAAATCTACTAATATGGGGCGGCCGGTCTTTACTTCCCCTCCGAAGGAAGGCCCTTAAAAATCCACGGCTTCGATCGGGTTTGAACCCGCAATGTTGGGTACAACAACGCAATACGCTGACCGTTAAACCATCGAATCCGTAAAAAAAAGCGCCCATTAGTAACGGGAAAAAGGCAAAAGAAGGAGAGTGTAGAAATGTCGCTTCCTCAGCGGCGCATCGCGGGCGGGCGGTCCGTTTGACGGGCGTCCGAAGGGCGCTCCTCGTGACGGGGCTGTCGCGATAAGCAGACGGCGGCGGTCTTCCAGGCGACCCACGCGCGCCCGGCCGCCGTCGCGCCGGGCGGCATTCAGGCTGTCTTTGTGTGAGCTAATAGGCGCGCCGACGTTGAGCACCTGCCCGCGGAGCTGATGGTGGCTATTGTGCGCGGGCATTCGGCGTTGATGGATGGGTCACCCCGACCGCCTCAATGGAGCGTTCGGCTACCGACCACTCGGGAGCGTAAGCCGCACTCGCGTGTTGCTCTCTCGCGGGATAATGCTGCCCCGGCGCGGCGCGCGCGCGGGACCGCGCCCGCGCGATGCAGGATGTTACCACGGATGTACTTGCAGACACGAGGAAAGAGGAACAGTTACTGGAAATCACTGACTGCAGTTTAACCCTCCGGCGGGCGCGTCCCATCATTTCCCCCAGCAGGCGCGTGTGACCTCCGTACCGCATTTACCAACGTCGATTTTCGCGACAATAGTTATTACTTTTGTTATGGAGCGTGAAGAAAATATTCTTTATTTATTATACATTGTATTTCATAATAACTAAATACCAAACGAAATAACAATATTAATAAGAATCTGATGCATCGCTCGCTCCCTCCTGTTTTGGTACGTTTTACATTAACGTGAATGAATATTTTCTTCGGAAACACCGCATTTAAATTTGATTAGTAGTTGGTACTTCCAAATCTGTGTCATAACTCAATAACAAAACAGCAGTAAGAATTCTAATGAATAAAATACATAAATTATATTCTCACATGACAAAGCGCGTGCGGTACGCAATGTCGCAGCAGTTGCAGAGTTTTAATTACTAATGAATAACGATCGATCGGCAGTGTCGAAAATCGTGATTAGAGTGTCATCCGGTCAAAAATATAATGAATGAAGAATAAATTAAGCTCAATAGTGCGACACCCAATTATTTACATGAAGTCAACTCAGATGTGAGAATGCGGCACGGAGCGCCGCTACGCGCCCGCCGGAGGGTTAAAGAAAACTAAACGAGTATTATTTGGGTTTTCATTTTTATCTAAAGTAAAATTTATAATTTAATTAGTAAACACGTCTCATATTCTTTGTAAAATATTATAAAATAATTCTTAACTTACATTATCTGATTTATGAAAAATGAATAGTGATGTTAAACTTGAAGTTCGACTTATCCACCAACGTTCTCGTTGTAGTTTAGAAATATGTCAGCTATTCATACTACCACTTAAATCCAGTGGTTCAGTAATAATAATAATAATAATAATAATATAATATATAATAATAATAATAGTGTAGCTCGACCAAGCGGAGAATGAAAGGGATGATTACGGCGCGTCGTGGAACTAACAATGTAAACACGAGTCTATACAGTTTCGATAACAAAAGTCGCGAGGAGCATGAACAACGAGTTAGAGATACATAAGAGGCAATAGCGTCGCCATCTTTGAAACAGTAGAGTCACTCTCCGCCATGTTAAAAGGTGCCAAACGTCAAAAGCGGGGAAGAAACGTTTGCTGGTTGGAACATTTTTGCAGGTTCATGTAGTATACATCGCGGAGTTCGTTACAAATAATGCGAGATAGTGAACGTTCTGTTGTAGCATCTCTAGTTTTAGAACAATTTCATTTAAGACAAAAATATTTCATCAATTGGAAGTTCTGGAATGTTAACTTTTTGCAATTTTCGAAATTATAAATAGTTCACTGGAAATGGGACTAGCACAATCCGTTTTACTTTTCTTTGATACATAAGAGGAGTATTTTAAAGGAAAAATTGTAGCTCTCTTTTATAAAATAATTGTATTACAATTTTCTACATTTCACGAATTACGCCAAAACTACTCATATGAAAAATCGAAAATTGTACATGACTATTTTAAGATCTGTGTTTGAAGACAGATTTTATTAAGGAAAATCTCAATCATCAATATTGTAGTTGCTGGAAGATGCCGAAAAAATTGAAATTATGCAATTTTTGAGAATTGGAAAATTCCAACGAAAAGCGAGGCCTGTCATTCTTTTAAACGCCTTTTTACGCTGTCCGATAACCAAGTTTGATCCAAAAACTTGAAGCTATCTTTGAGAGCATTTTGAAAAAATTTTTGACAGTTCATAGAAAGTGCCTCCAAAATCAAATATCCATTTCAAACACGCAGAGCCTCGAGTTACTTTAAAATGATCGGGGTGTATCATTTTTGAGAAAATCGCGTGAACGCTTTAGGCACTAGCGTTGACCACAGACTGACGACAGACAGACAGACATTTTGCTTGCTATGAATCGATTTTTTCGTACCAAAACATGGATTGTGACTACATAACGTGTTAAAGAAGTAATTCACTACATATAGGAATAACAAACTGAAGACAGGGCTAATATAGCACCATGATGAAAATCACGCCATGACACCTTAAAACATGGCGGCCATATTTCACGAATATCACGTAAGGACGCTGAAACAAGGCTGTTGGCCTCTCTACTATCTCCAGCTCCTTGGTTTATCGGTGTAGATTTGGGAAATAGTTATCATCGAGGTGTGACACTTCGCGGACAGGAGAAACGCCTTGCATATAATGTTATTAAATTTTCTGATAGTGAAAAAGACGGACCTAAAATACCTCTAGGAAGCACAATGTAACACGCAGCAGCAAGCTTAAAGTTATGTGAAAACACGATACGGAAAATTAAAAAAGAAGAATGTGAAATTGAGGGATATGAGTTTTTGATAACATGACCGAAACGATCAAAAGTGAAACCAAAAGAAAATTATCGATGAAATGAAATGTTATGGATGAATTCAAACTTTTTGTATTCTTCTTCATTAATCTTTCTTTTTTTTACTTTATGCGATTTATGAGGTATGCAATAAAGTGCCAAACATTAATTTACTGTCATAAGTATTAAAAATATTCTTCATTACATTTTAGATCATATTATAGGAATGATGATATATCCAGAAAAAAACTGATAAAAGAGCAAAATAAGCGATATTTGTAGGTTATTCGAAAAATAGAAAAGCTTTTCATCTTTTTGATGTAGAATATAAAAGAATGCATGAGAGTATAGATGTAATATTCTTAGAAAATGAGAAAGAATTAATAAAAGAAAAATATTGTCATTTAGAATTCTTTAATTGGTTTGCAATTTCTAATAATAAAGAACCATCGACTAATAAAACAAATATTGAAGATACAAATGTTGAGGCATATTGATTACGGTAGTAGTTGCTTCTTAAATAATAAGAGTTTGATTTGGTTTATATTCTGAGCAACTACTTAAGTTAAATTAAATGATTTACAAGTATATGAATGTTACAGTACAAATTTTCTGCTCATCAAAGGAATTCAATCAAAATTGAACCATTCTGCAGAGAAAAATAAAATTTTATTTCTTCCAATATGAGGTGCAGAATGAACAAATTCAGTTAAAATATTAATTGGAAAGATACCAGATTTGTCACTAAATAAATCGCGCTTTTCCCGAAACAGTTTGGAAGGGTCCCATTTTTAATTTGATTTGAGTGTTCTTATATCACCGTGTCTGTCGCTTCAGCTGTAAACATAGACAGATGGGCACTCCTGTAAACATCATTCTCAACTTGTTCGAGTTATATAAAATGCCTTTATTGATATCAACTGTTATTTAAATTGTCCGATTATCGACAGTTATTTAAATTGTAAACTGGTGTAACTGATGTAAACTGACTACTTAGTAAGAAAAACGAATCAGGTGTTTTGTAAACGGTGTTAATGAGGAGCAGTTTTTAATATTGGAAGGCAATTTATTCCACTCTCGGGCTACAGTAATTGCGAACGATTTGTTGTAGTAGTTAGTTTTACTTTTTGGAATACAGAGTGACTGAGAGTAACATAGTACAGCACGATTTGACAGAATAGTATAGCTAGAACCCATTTAATTCCGCGTAATCCGAGCTTGTGTTTATACCGTCGGGGTCAGCGTCAGGCGCGTCAACTGCTAAGGCCATTAGGGCCGGTTTCACCAATGCTTGTTAACACGCTAACCGGATGTTAGGAGATTTTAACGGCCCGTTAGAGAAAATACGTGTTTCACCAAACTTTAACGCCTGTTAACTTTCCGTTAAAGTTAACGCGTGATATCTGCTCCGTTAGCAGCAGTTAACGCTTGGTTAGTGGGCATTGCATCGGAAATATTGGGTTTCGGTTTCATCGGGCATCGCAGTTTCAGGAAATGGAAAGAGCTTTGCAGTATGTACTGGAAGACGACGACGAATTGGAAAGCCTGGAAATGCCGTCTGTGCGTCCACGTGTTTTCAGGGAAAGAAGAAATTATTTTTATATTTATTTTTAGCACCATCCGTTTTTCTGCTCGTAATAATCTTATATTTGTGGAGCAGGTCTACAAGAATTTCTTTTTCTTCTGCCGAAAATTGGCGGATCTGCTTCTTTTTGACATGGCAAATTATAACCTACAAAACAACAAAACTTGTACAAGCACCACAATTGACCACAATAGAATGGCAGAGAATGTGTATACTAGTGTATACTGTGTTTTGTTTCTTTATTCTCTGTCTATTGAGAGCTCATTCTCCATAGAGTTTCCAGTTCACGGCCTTCTAAAAGCAAATATTCATGCATTTTGTAGACCCATTAAAGTTAACTGGCGATTAGCTAACAGAAGCCGTGGAAACGTTGGTGAAACGGAACAAATCTTAACGGGGAAGTTAATTTTAACGGCTCGTTTACTAACGTCACGTTAGGTGTATGTTGGTGAAACCGCTCTGTCCCGTAAACGTAAGCCGCGTTTGCGTGTTTCCCTTTTGCGGGGTAATGCTGCCCCGCGTTGCGCTTGGGCCGGCACCGCGGAGACGTGTCAGCGGAGGATGTTGCCGCGAAAGCAGTTGCAGGAATGAGGGAAGAGGGCGGCGAAGTTTTTCAAGGAAGTTGTTTCGGTTGTTGCAACTGCCGATCCGGTGGCCTAGATCGCCAAGACAGTCGTGCCGTGGCGATCGTGGACCGAAGGATCGCGGGTTCGAATCCCGCTTGTGTGTGTCCTTATGGTTGGCGTCAGGAAAGGCATCCATCCGTAAAACATTCACCAAATCCATGTAGAAGTTTCCATCCATGAAGAAGTTTCAGCTATTGCAACTAATGGGAAAGACTGATCTATGTGGAGAAAGAGTAATATAAATTTTTTCACAAAAATTAAAGCCTTTACCACATTTTTCTACACTTACGGAACTTACGATCATAGTCATTGACGCGCCGGAAACAAATAATGTCTTCTGAGTTACTGTCATCATAGTCTTGTCGCATCTCATCACTTTTGTTGATTGTAAAGATTGCTTAGACATAATAATATGATCATTTATTCCGTGTGCAAAAAGTGCGTGGACTGCGAGGAAGTTAGGATTAAGAATCCCAGTCCACGACGGCGGAGGCGCGCTGACGTGCAGATCACGTGATGAATGGAGCGTCATGGTCGCTCGGACGTCTTGATCTGCTTGGAAATGAGACCTTTCCAAAACAGTGGGTCCGCAGGAGAGGAGGTTCATCTTGCACCCGCGACCGCGAGGATTCGAGAAAGCTCAAGAAAAGCCCCTTCTTGATCTACTCCTCACCGCAGCTGAATCTCGGCGCTTTGAAGTTCCGCGCGCAGGTTTTTGATAAATATTCCGAGGGACGCGCGCCGGCGTCATTTGTCTCAAGAGAAAGAATGGCGCACCTTTCTTGGAAGACCGTGTCACGCGCTCGGAAGAAGGATTTCGTGTGGGAATGCAAAATTACGGATGGTGGTTGGAATCAGGGCATTGCAACTCTCCATCAAAACCGGAGACAAAACTCCAGGATCCTACTATACGAAACGCAAGTGTTGGCAGGTACAGCTGCAGGTTAGACTCGCCAACATTCGCACATAAAAATTGGCTAATTTGCGAGAAATACAAAAAGCGTCTTCAATTAATCATAAATTATGCATGTAGGAAACTGCTTGCGTCTTGCGAACCCATGCAGCAGCCACGTATCGTTGGCAGCAGCTCGTATTTCAGTTCCTGTAACAAGGGGAGCGCGCCACTGTAGTGTTCTCGTTATGTTATATGGAAGTTAAACGTTATATGGAAGTTAAAAGTCCTTGGTTGGAATTATCTAATTTATGTGGTGCGTTTCATTTGGAGAAATAAGAGGGCATCGTATCGTTCGTTGAATGCAATAGTGTCACAACTCAAAATATCAAATGTTGAGATAATTTAGTACGAAATTTTCACATTGTATTGAAATGCATCTCTTCTGCATTTGCACTTCTGTCATTTGTGAGTGGAATACTGTACTTTAAGAATTGCCGCTGTTGCTGCTGGAAAGTAGACCAATCTTAAATTGTAGATAGTGCTTTACTTCATAATTCTTATTTGCTATTGCATTCATTTCTATTTTTAAAATTATGAATGAATGAATCTTAACGTTGCAAAATGTTCTTAGTCGGAAAGGTTATAACTAAGAAATGTTATCATTATAATGTACAAAAAAGAAGAAACATTTATGAGTTTCTTTCCTTTCTTTTGTCTCTTAAATATAACATAAATTAAAACTTATAGTTGTATACTTCTTATTCCTGTCTAAATAATTTATTCATATTTTCTTTACATGAAGATTTTTCTCACCAAATGCTTGTATTCTTGGTTACTTTTCATTATTAAAAAATGAGACTTCTAATTGTTTCAAATTGAAAATATTTTTTCGTACTCCTTAACCGATGTCGGGTCTTTCGTTACAGAATTCAAGTAGACGTCAATGGAAATATAATGACTCCGGCGACAACACAAAGGAAAACGAATAGCCCAGAAGTCCGCTCGCCGGCGGCTGTGCAACACCGCCTACAAACTGCTGGCAACGCGACTCGAATTATTAGAAATTCACGAAAAATCCCGTGCCCCGCACTTCCCATCGTAAATCTCGGCGGAGTCACCGCCCCTAGTTGCCACGAAGTATCTAAAATTTCCAACATTATTTATGTGACTAATTGCTCTTCCTCCTTCGCTCGACATCCATTATATTATCTCCTTTGTGCGAGAGCGCCAAAAATGGAGCGCGGTGCGTTCTTTTGTGTGGTTTCCCGCGGTCGCGTAATCTGCCGACGCGATATCCGGGCGCGGATAATTTGAAGTATTGGACACACGGCTTTGGCCTCCATTGGACGCCGTCCGAAAGCAGAATGTATGGACGGCAGTATCAGACGCCGCCGGTGGCGGCGCTGTGGTCCGTGGCGCGAGCACTGGGCCGCGCGGTGTGGCCTCTCGGTGCCAGCGGGCAACACGTTCTGTGTTCAGCATATTCTGAAACTACATTCACCAACACGTGCTAAGTGCAGCGGACACTGAGGACAAAAATTGGGTAAATGCCATTCAAAAATATTCAGTTGAACGGAGGAATTCTATCTGCTATTTCGGTAAACTTGAAAGTCATAAGCGAATATTTTGTTTTATAGTTATGGCATATTTCATAGTTTATAGTTTCAGTAGTGTTATATTTTTTTAGCTATAATAGTATGATTAAGCTGATTACAGAATTTAAAAGTATTACATTATTTTGTACTTTTCTGTCTATTGATTTTTTTAAACTTTGTGATAATATATTTAAAGACTAAAAAGTAGATGTAAAACAGTTATCCAGAAACATTTTTTTGTTTTTAAAATAAAAGATCAACTACAGTCTGACAAAGTTTAAAGGTATCACATGAATGAGGAATATCGAGAATCGTATAAGGAGAGGCCTGTCATCAGCTGAGGAGCGGCATATGCCGCTGAGCGCATGAGCGGCTCCACGCCATCGTTACACATGTGAACAAGGAGCATTTAAAGTAAAGTATAAACACAAAAATCACTGATACGATCTCTAGTCAACTGCTATTTATTTTGTCTAGATTCAGATATTTCATAATGTGGCGTTATGTAGTTAGAACTGAAAGTATTTATTTCGTCCGTATATTGTGGTTTAGAAGCGTTTTGACATCGCAAGTAAAGTTCCAAGTCAGAAGCTACCTGAAATGCATTGGATGGAGGCGGCCACCATGCCGGAAATATTCGTATATTTTCAGAATTGTTTCCTAATTTATTATTTCAGGTCAGTTTTTATACTCACTACTATTTGTAACCTAAGTGTGGATTAATAGTTTTCAGCTAAAAAGGTAAGAGGTAGATGAATATGCAGGGAGTCCCACCAACTATGGGCCACCCCCATAACTTCTAAAGGGTTCCGGGAATCGAAATGTAGTTTCCTCTCAACAATTCGGAATCATGAGGCAAGTAGTATGCCAGACATATTGTTCCAATATTTTTAGTTTTCGAGAAATTTAATCATCTTTTATTTTTTTAATGGAACCATATGTTTTTCTCATTAGCAACAGATAGATCATAAACAGACGAATGCAATGATGCGACTACGTAAATACTTCGATAGTATTTTGAGTATAAAATTATACTTCCTTATATGTGATTTTAAATTAATGTGCGAGATTTCAGCAACTCTTGCGAATCGCATTTGGGGAGCGGGGAGAGGTCGCGAAGGCCAGTTTCCTCAAAAGCGACAGTTGCGACGGCTGATACAGGCAAAAATGCACGTTTAGTTTTAAAATTTCATCTCAGAAAGTATACATTTATACACAAAGTACTATCAAAATATGAACATATGTTACATCATTGCACTCCTCTTTTATGATCTATCTATTGCTAGAAAGAAAAAATATATAGTTCCATTTAAAAATAAAAGATGATTAATGTCTCGAAAATTAAAAATATTTCAAACAATATCTCTACACCATACCACTTGCCCCATGTTTTCGCTTTGTTAAGCAAAAACTATATTTCGATATCGGGAACCCTTTAGAAGTTATGGGGGTGACCTGTAGTTGGTGTGACTTCCATAAACGAATGGAATACTCACTATACCATTAGTAGTTTTTCAGCTAAGAGTTCGAGGTAAATGAATGTATATAGCAGGTACCCATGAACTAAGAGCCACCTTCACAACTTCTAAATTGTTCTTTGTCGTGACGGCGACATAGGGAAGGAGTTGCGGTTTTAAGAACAAGACCTTTAATATAGGGTAAAACTAGTTTATTATGACTAAATACGTGCGAGGCCCATCGCCGTTGCAAGCCGTGCAGCCAATAACATTCATACTCACAGCCGGTGACAGGCGGTAGTCCCCACAGGTCAGGAAGCGGGTCCAGCCTCAAACGGACGACCCACGCTCCACGAGACCCCGGACTTAGTTCGCAGAGCCGCCGAGGTCGAGGTCACGCAGGTCACCAGAGTGACGACCCACACATTCCACGAGACCCGTCGCAGCACAAGGCCAAGAGAACTCTGCCCTTGCTAGCGCCGCGCTCAGCCTTTTTAAGGCCGAGGGCCTGGTCACGTGTCGTGGCATGTCAGGGCGCGTCAGGACACGTCACAATGCGCTTCCGACGCTGCCCGTCCGGCCATCGGAAGGGGTTGGAGGGCGGCGGGCCGAAAGGCGTGGTGGGTCATACGGCGCACCCAGCGACGCAGGGCTGCCCGGCCGCTTCGCGACCGGGTGGTGCGTCCCCGGCTGCGGCGTGGCTACGTGCCATTGTCCACGGCGCGGCGAGGCGCCGAAGGGTCAGCGCCCTTCCGTGGGCGCCGCTGGGCCCGCCGAGTGCTTTGTAGCAGGGGGTGGGTCACCGGGGTGCGGCGCCTGACTCGGCCTGGCCTACGTGACCCGGCCCAGGGCCGCGAGAAGCGCTTTACAACATCACCCCGCCCGAAGATAGCCTCGGGGGGGGGGTGTTTTTACACGGATACTGGCTCCCACTTGCTTAGGCCATTGGGCTACGGCACGGTTCAGACTTTACACTACATAGAATTTGCACATACATTACATAAAATAAAGGAACATGAGGACACAATACACACATATGAATAATACGTACGTCGATGTGAGGTACAAACGTTTTTTATACGAAAAAGTTAAAAATATACGTTTTATACGACATTTTTTTTCTTCTTTTTTGCTTGTCACAAGGCACTGCACTTCACTGAGTGTCACTTAGGGGCGGGTGGTGAGGTCGCACTTCACAACACCTGCTTGGCTCTGGAGAGCGGCGCGCTTTCGAGAGGCGGTTGCGTTGACGGCCTAAGGCGGTTATGCTGCTTTCTGCCGGTTCTCCCCCGCGTCGTCGGATGCCAAATTCGGGCATGGGAAGCACCCACACTCGTCGAGGTGTTGGCGCTGGTGGGCGCCTGGTGTCCTTGCCGAGCAGCTCCTCGTACCCACGCGGATGCCGCTCGAGCCAACCATGGCGTCGTGTAGCCCAGCGGTGTCGGAGGCATGTCCCCTGGGACTGGAAGAGGTGGAAGGGAGGCTCCGGTGAGTGGTCCTCGTCTTCCCAGGTCCAGGTGTGAGCCGACTGGAGAATAGCCGACCAGGGTTGAGATCGGGTCGGACAGCTGACGAGAGTCTCTCGCCCTGGTGTCTGTGGGCACTCCTCTCGTTGTCTGAAGGGCCTCGCAATGGGTTGATGGAAGCTCCGTCACCCCCAGCTTGTCGAGATTGGTATCTCGCCCCGGCGTCGGTGGGCACGCCATAATATCCTCCGTGTGGTCCTCGTCGGAGGCGTAGGACCAGTCCCCGTCGGAGTAGGCACAGGACGCGATCTCCGGGCCCCGCAATGGGGTTGATGGAAGCTCCGTCATCCCCAGGTTGGCGAGATGGATATCTCGCCCCGGCGTCGGTGGGCACGCCATGATGTCCTCCGTGTGGTCCTCGTCGGAGGCGTAGGACCAGTCCCCGTCGGAGTAGGCACAGGAACGCGATCTCTCCCGGGCCCCGCAATGGGGTTGGATGAAGCTCCGTCATCCCCAGGATTGGCGAGATGGATATCTCGCCCCGGCGTCGGTGGGCACGCCTGATGTCCTCCGTGTGGTCCTCGTCGGAGGCGTAGACCAGTCCCCGTCGGAGTGAGCGAGCACAGGGCGCGATCTCCTCTCGCCCCTGGAGCCTCTGGTGCCATGAGTCCTCCGCGTCTTCTAGGTCCCGCAGCGGCTACCAAAGATGGCCATCAGGCGGACGCTCCATGGTGAACTAGAAAACATAGTTTAGTTAGCTTACGGCCGGGGAGAGGTCGCAGGTTGTATGGTCCTCGCCCTGGACCCCTTGTCTCGCTGGTTTTGTGCGTTTGAGCCCCCAGCGGTGTGCGGGGGCTGCTCCACTGGCAGTGCTGGGAGGGTTGCTGGAAGAGGTGGAGAGGGCATGTGGACTCGTGTTGCGGGGATGGTGGCGAGGTTGGTATTGGCTGGGTTTGTGGCAGCGGGCTGTCTGGGCGCTGCTTTCCGGATGGCATTCCCCCTGGCTGGGGATGGTGACTGACCCATCGTGTCGGATTCTGGCGGCAGCGGCAGGAGATTCCGATGGTGGGCGGTCATAACGCGCCCGTTGTGAAGGTGGCTGGATATCAAAGGTTACTGGGCTCCGTACCCTTATCACCCGATAGGGACCTATATCCATTTGGGTGCCAGCTTTTTACTCTGCCCTTGAAGAAGGGCGAGGTTGCGCAAACAATACCAGCTGACCGTCTGTGATGCCAGGGAGTGTACGGCCGTTGTTCTTCTGTTGATGTTCCTTGGCGTTGACCTCCGCATTGAACTGGTTAGCCTGGGCTAGGGCTATTTGGAGCCGCCTTTGTAGAACGTAGTGGTACGGGAGGCTCTTCGGCTATGATGGAGGCTGGGGACTGAGAGATGCCCTCCCAAGGCATTTGGAGTTCCCGCCCGTGAACGAGGTAAGCTGGACTAAACCCGGTTACCCGGTGTTTCGAGTTCCGGTACACAAATAAAGCGAAACTCAGGTGGTCGTCCCAGTCTGTGTGGTCTTGCGCAACGTAATGCGAATTACGGATGCGAAGGACTGGTGGGCCGCTCGAGTCGCCCGTTCGCCGAGGGGTTGTACGGGGAGGTAAAAATTGTGCGAATTTTCAATAGTTCGCATACTTGTTCCATTAACCGGGAGGTAAAGTTGGCGCCCCTGTCCGTTAAAAGAAATTTAGGGACACCGTGCTACAGACGATATGCTCCACAAAGGCACGGCAACCGTCTCGGCGGATTGATCCGGAATGGCATAGCCTCCGGGTACCTGGTAAAATAGTCTTGGCAAGTAAGGATGTATTTGTTGCCTCTGCGGGATTGCCTAAGGGGCCCGACGATGTCCAGGCTATTTTCTCAAGGGATAGGTCGCTTCTGTTACAGGCTGTAGTGGAATAGTCCCCTTCACGGCCTTCTGTTTCTTACAATGAGACAGGCGTTAACGTGCGCTTTCCGTGTCACGGTACATTCCCGACCAGAAGAATTGTCTTTTAACTATTTCGTAGGTTTTTGCTAGTCCACGGTGGACCTGCAAGGGGTTGTCGTGACACTGTTGGAGTATGTGTTTTATCATGGACATCGGTGCACGATATGACGTACTCCGCATCAGGCGGTCTTGCCGTGATCTTGTATAGCACAGCCTTGCTTGTCTAA
>JAHLJT010002044.1:0-19113 GCA_031308135.1 Acheta domesticus
AAAGCAGGGCAGCTATTTTCCATTTAAAAGTAGATTCTTTTTCAAGCAGAAAAAAATATCCAGCGTAAACTGTTTTATTTTTCCTATGACATAGGTCCCAACAAAAGAAAGCACAAACAGTGCTAGACAAAGTCTGTTTATAACATCTCAATCAACTCTTATATTACCTTTCCACAAAACGTGTTAAACAAATAAAGGCTGAAAGCGGAAAGACGGCGATTGGTACAATAAACAGTGTTCGACGGCCTGGCCTCTGTCGCACGACGGGCAGTTGAAAAACGAGTTTGTTGAGACGGCACAAAATAGATTACAACGGGTGTGGTAGTCTATTGTATAAATGAACTCTCAAAAGAAATGCTTAAGTTCACTATACTTTCAGATAGTGGTTGTCACCCTTTGCATATTCTTAAAATATCAGCCATAGCTTCCAAAATTTTTAACGTTCTTCTGGATTTAGAAGCCAAGTTACAAAGCACGACAAATGAAACTATGTTAGAATTCGGCCATTAGAAATTCTCCTCCAGACAGCAACTGAGCTCGATATAGCTATACAGTTAATGTTGAAAATTTCGTCAGTTGGATTCGAACCCTAGGACCTTACGGTCAGATTCGCTGCAGAGACAGGGCAATGGTAACTCAGACAAAAAAATATGAAAATATGAATGAGCATTCAATTAACGCATAAGCCACTCTCTACCAATAAAATAATTATCGGACTCATGACTTATGCAGCATTTTTTTACTAAATATATTACACGGTTCCTGTAATAGGGAGATAATCGAAACACGAGTTTATACTTGTAAATTCTTTCAAAAACTATGCGCAAGCTTGTTGCGTAGTCTTAGTAGCGCGTCCTCTTTACATACACACACAATGCCGGCAAGGGCAAACAAAGAATAGAAAGCAATGGCTGGCGCCACGTGGCATCGGACGTTCATATTCGTTGGCCGTACGCATATTTGTCATCTGCGTACGTAAATATTTTCCTTCTCTTTCTTCCCCTTCTTATTCCTCTTCCTCTGTGTTATCTATCCCTCTTCGTCCCTTTTTTGTCACTTTGTTCTCTTTTTCACCCCTCTTCCTCTTTTATCCATCTTTCTCTCTTTTATCCTTCTCTTTTTTTATCTTTTTCATTTTTCTTCTTTTTCACCTCCATTCCTCTTTTTCAACTCCCTTTCTCTTTTTTCATCTCCCTTCCTCTTCTTTCATCTCCCTTCCTCTTCTTTCATCTCCCTTTCCTCTTCTTTCATCTCCCTTCCTCCTTCTTTCATCTCCTTCCTCTTCTTTCATCTCCCTTCCTCTTCTTTCATCTCCCTTCCTCTTCTTTCATCTCCTTCCTCTTCTTTATCTCCCTTCCTCTTCTTTCATCTCCCTTCCTCTTCTTTCATCTCCCTTCCTAGTTTTTCATCCCTTTCCTTTTTCCATCTCTCTTCCGTTCATTGACCTCCATTTTTTTATTTTCACTCTCTTGTTTCACCCCTTTCTTCATCTTACCTAGCCTTTCTTCCACCTTCCCTTTTCTTGTCTCTATCCCTCTCTCTCTCTCTCATACACACATCACCACACACATACACACGAGTCAATGAAATTTTCAGCTGTGAATACGTTCCATTCAGTCATTCACACGACGCATTCACCTCCCCTTCATCAAACTTAACATGCAAATTCCGCCTCCGGTGAAAGAACGTGTAAGAACGAAAGGGGCACCTCCGCCGGCGGCAGTGGATCATCCGCTCCGTGCGGTGGGTCTCCTACGCGCGTCCTGTTTACGTCTCCACTCCTCTTCTGTCCGCTGGCGACGGCGCCGGAGTGGGGCGGGGCGGGGTGGGGTGGTGCGGCGCCGGTAAAGCAAAAGGCACGGGCCTCCTCACACAACGCGCACACATTTCAGCGAGCACGCCGAATACCGAGAGGAACAACACACAAAGAGCCCCCGAGAAGGCATAGATAAGCCTTGCGCCGATGAAAACAAGAGTATTTTCACAGGGCTAAGACCTCCCACGAAACGAGGAGCACGGCCGGCAAAAGAAAGTCCAGAAAAAAGAGACTTCTAAAGGAGGCTGCGTGCGGTGAGCAGAGCCAAAGGAAATTCAGGCCGCCCCGTGCGAAGGAGATGATTCGGGTTGGCGGCCGAGGAGGCGCCTGAAGCTGTGCGGGCAGGAAAGACCCCTTGCTTACCGGAGCGATGAACGAACTTAGAATTCGGACTCAAATGTAGCAATTTGATAATCACGTGGGAGCAATGGTACTCGTGTTTTGGATAGATTCAAATACCGCCGTTTGATTTAGGATAAGCCACCTCGTTCTTGGTTATACTTGTCTTGACTAGCCATGGCAAGAAATTGCTCAGAAGAAGAGTATTACTTTGGAAAATATTTTTCAATTTTTTTGAAAATATATCGTGACATATTAGACTACAAAATTAGTACAGAAGTGGTAATACGGAGTATTAGGTAATCTAGAGATTTTCAACATAGTATTCTTTAACGGCTCACAGTGAATATTGCTTTCACATATGACACAAACATTGCTATCAAATAAACGAACGTTTAACCTAGTTTAAAAATAGTACAACATCTTCATTACAGAATACGTAAACGCGTATTGAAAAATGGGCTGGGCGTAGAGTTATTTTTTAATAGAGCCATCTAGAAGAGACATATTTTTGTATTTTATCTCATAAATTCGATTTATTTCCAAGTCACAATGGTGACAATCTTTAAATAAGCATGTTTTTTTAATTGAGAAATCAACAAAATGACTCCACAGTTCCAACTACGTAGATGCCATGTTTTTCGCCATTTTCCATTCGCGATGAAATATCGACCCGTAAATTCAGAGCAAGATAACTCACACTCTTTCAACGTTATTCATGACAGTTATCTTCGTAAGCTATAGGTTTCAACGAGAAATAAAGAGGCGAGAGATGTTGTTTTATAGTTTGGTAACTCCCTTTCGTCTTCAGTTAAATGTGCAAATAAGTCGGGAATGACGCAGATCTCTCTCCACATGCAAATTCTTTAGAATTGTCGTCGAGAAATAAAATACACTATAATTCATTTTGGAAGACAAAAAATGTGAAGAAAGGATTTGCTCGTAAAAAGCATGCAATCTAATTTTGGATATTATTATGCTTGCAAGAGGGTTGTCTCTACTTCTTCTTTGCTTCTCATTCCCTAGAGCTTCTCTCAGATATTTTTCTTTTTCCGTACATGTCCTAGCTCAACGCAAATTACATTGCACTTCATAGCCGTTTGCGATACATTCTTTTTCTCCTAAGTATGAGAGAAATGCCGGAAATAGTTCTCACAGACTTCTACATGAACTATTTGTATGTATCAATTTCTAAACAATGTTCGATCGAATTTTAGTAAAGAGAACATCGGAATCCATCATAAGTTTGAAACCATGCAAAAAATTCTAATAATTTGTCCTAATATTTCTTAATCTTTCACGAATATTTTCTTCACCAAAAAATATTTAATTACCACACCGTCTTGACTACATTGACGCCATACCTCTGAAATTGTACAACAATATTTTCGTTGCAACCGCCAAAATTACACACTTCCTCCTATTAATTTCGTCCTTCTCTTTCTATTCCATCTTTTCGGATTCACTTGCTCATACAAAGATTAAAGAGCGCTTTATCGGCCTTCACTTTTAAAAAACAATACAGTATTGCAAGTACTCGCTCCGCCCCGACTTCTCCGAACCGCCCGTGCCCGCCTCTGCCTTCCGGCCCCGCTGGGCTTGGTATCCTCTATCCTACTTTCCATCCCCACTCTATACACTCTGCCTCACCCCGCCAAATGAGCCCTGCCCAGTACAGCCTCGCACAGCCTAAATCAATCTAATCCAGTCAGCCGAATTCTGTCAGCAACAAGTAGCCCAACTGAATCTGGTTCAGCCCAGATCAGTTCAGTATAGAACCAGCCAAGCCAATCCAGTTCAGCCCAAACAGCTCAGCCCAATCCGCTTTAGCCCCAAACCAATACAGTCCCGACCGCCCATTGCCTATCTTCCCGACCAGCTCCGAAAGTTCTATACTGTTACGCTCCAGCCTTGCTCAGCCCATTCCTGGCCATTTCGCGTCGATGGTTAGCGTATTGGACCGTTACACCCAACTTCCGGATTCAAACCGATCGAAGCGTGGATTTTTAAGGTCGAAAACATCTTTCGTACGCCTTCTTCGGAGGGGCAAGCTGTCCATGTTTCGTAGATTTACTACATGTAAAAGATTCTCAAGTGTAAACGAAGCCACTGAACTAAATTCAAATCGCCTGTTTCGTCGCCCAAGTAATTCTTTCTCCACTAGTAGGTAAAAGGAGCGTAGCAAAATTTGCATGGTCAGACGGAAGAGCAGGCCTCATGGTCTGAGTCTCGCCACGTAAAATAAGCTTCAGTTCAATTCAATTCTCCTCCGCCACTGATCAGCTTATCCTCCACCCGTTAACATCCTCCCGTATGCCACCCCCATTCACTACATCTACGATCTCTTTTACTTCTCACAACTCTGCCCTTCCTGCAACACACGGCCTTACTCACCACACACGCCTCACTGCCAATAAGTCCAGAGGCCTGTCAGCCACGTTAGCCCTGAGCGCTTCCGCAGCGCCGAAGGCTCGATGCGCGCGAAATGGAATGAAAAATGCACACCCCCTCGGCTGGCGGGCCGCACTCGCCGTTTCCGACGAACGCTTCCCAGCGCAGCAGCCCGGCGCGGCCACGCGACGAGGATCCAACGTTTCTCTCCACTTTCTCTCGAGGCGGGAGAAATGAACTGATGTGAATAGGTACTTGCGTAACTCGTGCACAAAGTCAATCCCTGGAAAAGAGTAAAATTACGACGGATGATGCGAGGGGACTAGGAGCCAGGTTCGACATTTTGCAATGAGTGTGGCAATACTGCATTATGAAACGATGATGTAATGATGGATATTAATACACGAGCGTGATATTACGATACGAGCGAGGAACGAGCGAGGACGACCGTATGAAACCCATTACATCGAGTTTCATACGGTACATTTTCTTCGACTTTTATACGTTAAACTTTTAC
The DNA here is from genome assembly GCA_031308135.1 of Acheta domesticus. Taxonomy (NCBI): domain Eukaryota; kingdom Metazoa; phylum Arthropoda; class Insecta; order Orthoptera; family Gryllidae; genus Acheta; species Acheta domesticus. Next base: position 5,064 of record JAHLJT010002044.1, read on the forward strand.
AATGAATAGTTTCATGGCAGTTGATTCAGCCGTGGCGACCTAGCGGACAGCTACCTAAATCTACCCTCGCATGTTGCCGCAGGTGGCCGTGGTTACCTGTCTGCCTGCTAGGAAGTACTGCGCTAGTCAATAGGATTAAAGTGAAATTATGATCCTCTTTATTTTAAATAATATACAACGAAAAAATACTACTAATAAAATAAATTAAAACTATTGAGCATAATATAATATCAAATACAATTTAATGTACATAATCGAACGAAACATTTACTAAAACGATTCTCAATAATTAATTGTCAATACTTGGTTTGTAAACTTCTCTGTGATTGCTGAAGAACCTGTATCATAATGAAAACTGTATCGAAATGACAATCATTATCCAACTAGTTGCAGCCATGAACGACAGCATTATACAATGGGAGTAGAAAAAGACACTTTCGTACACATAGCGTACATTATTTTTAGTACGAATTCATAAAAACTCACAATTATATTCTTTTGGCATCATTCTTAATATGGCAGGCAGCAGACATGATTCCTATCGCCACAAGATTTGATTTATTTTGCAGTACCATGTAAGGACATAATTTTGCGCTACGCATATGGGCAAATACCCCTTTCCAATCAATAAACGGTGGAAGTAAGTACTAGTTTCCATGCATACGAATTGAAAATGTATTTTTAAGGGATTCTGCTCTGCGAATCAAGATTACATTTATGGTATAGTAATTAAATTCTTGAATGGGCACATCATAAATGAAAAATGTCTTCAAACAGGCAAATTTAATATTAAGAGCCTTTCAACGATTTTTTATTAGGTTATTAAATGAAATACTGTAAATTACCTTTAGTAGTCTAAAAAAATATTACAAGTATTACAAAATGAAAGAAAATACCTTAAAATAGCACCACATATTTGGCATAATGCTATTTGCATCGAACTGTATCTGACAGTTGATGTGAAATGAAGTAAACTATGAATTACAAAACAACTTGAAAGCCACAGCGGTAGGAGAGTCGGAATGCAAGCCAGAAGAGGACCTGTCATAAACCTCGCTTTGAAGATCTTGACATTTCGGTATATAAATTTATAATTGTGTGACTCAACAACAAATGTTGCCCTAGGATTATTTTTTTCTTTTGAATGGTACATGTCACCACCAAACATTCTCAATATTGAAAATGCATACAGAGAACACGAGGACTCTGGTAAGGTTGCTCCCGCAGAATAAACTAATGAAATGTCAGAATTCTGCGAAGCTTGTGTCACATTTTGCAAAAGCTTTGTTTCGTCCCTTTACGTGGAATGTACTCTACGAGAAAAACAAACTAAATAGAATGGAGAAAGTGATCAAACTGCGTTTTGAAGACCAGAATAAGAAACTAGTGGTACTACCAAAACAACTACTTTCTTCGCACTGTTTCTAATGGTCCTAAATGCTATTACACTATTACAGAAACTAGCAAAAGTGTTTTCTGTCAGCGAATTCTTTTCCCGTTCCGCGATCCGAACTCAAACCCTTAGAGCCAACAGTGCCGGTACTCATACCACTACGACAACCCAGGGCCATACGGATTGCACTTGGGCAGAGGGCATAAAGGGTACATGCCAAATTCATGTAAAAAATAATTTGGGACATGGTATAAAACAATCCCGCATTGACTATATTTGTTGCTTTCTCATTGACAATCACTATTAAACTAGTGATCGCTACCAAACCCCATTGCATTGTTTTCTAAATGCCAATCAATATTGTACTTCTACATAAAACAGCAAAAGTTTTTTCAACCGCATTTTTTCCCCGAGAGACCCGAACTAGATCCTCAAGTTAACGTGCCGGCACTTATACACTACGCCACATTAGCACCGTATGAGCGAACAGAACATAAATGAATCGAACGGAGCCATAAAACTGTAAATGCATGAAAGAAAAACATTGATATGATGGTACATACGATTTATAAATCCAAAAAAGACTTGTGAAAAATTGTTTAAAAAGTTAACATTCGAAAATTACATACAGACACTTCAGTTCATTTATCGTAATATCAATATTTGTGTTTCGAATGGTTTCAAATGGTTTTCAATAAAGTTTCCATAATTCTCAATTATTCCCGGCGACAACAGAGAATTTTGACAAATAATATTATTCCTCGACCAGGACTTAAACCAGCGAAGCTTCCCTCGGAAGAGCTGAGTGTGTTCTTGCTATTAGCGTCTGCGACCATCTTGGCTATGCACGGCATTTACACTTACATAATAGTAATAAGTGTGTAGTGGTTTCATTTCTAGCATTAGGAAGCCGAATATCCAGATAATGTGAAAAAAAATGCCCTTTGGGAGCCCAAAGACGGAATCTGGCTAAGATAATCATTCATAACAGAAAAAACTAGTTCCAACCATAGATATTAGAAAACTACTTTCTGCGAGAAAGTCTGTGCCATTCTACAGTTTATTTATTTGCCGTCCCTTATTACATTTGTAGAGAAAATTTAAAGAACAAATTTGGAGGGGTTTTTGAGAATTTTTTTCCGCAAATTTCAAGCGAAAATTACGCAAAAACTATTCTTTTTTTCAGATAATTGTACATCCATTTTTTAAAGAGCTATTTTATACAACAGACTTTGTCTGAGGCAAAAATCTCTAACTACAATTTTGAAGTTTAAATTTTTAAAAAAATTTCCAGAAACCAAGCATCGCTCGGAAATAGGAATAGCGCCATATTTTTACCGTCCCTTATTACATTAGTGAAGAAAATTTAAAGAAAAATTGGAAGCGCTTTCTGAGAAACAAAATTTTGAAGAATTTGAAAAGTAATTTACACAAACACTCTTTTTTTTTTAAAAAAAAAAGGGTATATGAACTTATTTAAAGTCCGAATTTTGTAACTCTCTCTGTCTTCCGAAGTATTCGTAAGGCGAGAACGTAAATCTATCTGGATGCCAAAAGATGGGTGTGGGCTCCGCGTCATAATTAATTGCGCTCCCGACAGAGCTCGTAAGGCTCAGCCAGATATGAAATAATGTAAAAGATTGTGTGTAAACAAAAATCCATTTGAGTGCATTACCAATTTCAAATCTCATTATTGTTTTGCCATATACCACAAAGGCGAAATCTGTTCGTACGCTATTTCTTCGAAACGCCGCGCCGCACAGTGTGTAATTTTGACGATCTAGGAGGAAAAAATTAATAACTCTCTTTGAAATGAACTTTTCGTAGTTTTTGGAGGTTTGTTGTGTAAATAATGTCCAAATAAACAAATCTACTTGTAAAGCTTAAATTTTTACAAAATATTTTGTAAAATATTTAGAAAATTTGAATACTTTAATTTGCCCTCATGACAGTATACGTTTTTCAAACGCTGAATTTGTTTATCTCTATTGGACATAATATTTGAATTTTACAAAACATACTATGCAAGAAAAATGAAATGAAAGTATACAAAAATAAAAAGCCGAAAATGAAAAAATGAAAACGAAATTAAATGAGAGGAATGTAAACAAATATTTACAAATTAGTTTGAAACACTACCCGCGTATTCTTCTGATAGTGATTCTTCTAAATATGCCGTCTCTTTTTTGCCTTATTCCTTCGTTCTAATAACACGAAAAATTCATGTTTCACTTTTTTGGGTGCAATTATAGTTTTGGCGCTTATGCTCGACTTGAATGGATCTGAGCTAATAAGCAGCCGGTGGAGCAAATTCGTATTTGCGTTTGAATGTTGCGTTTTCTTTTTCGCCACTTTCACTTTATTTTCTTCTACTCTCACTTGCTATGTTCGTATTTCTGAACAATAAGAAATGTGCAAAATGCACTCAAAATCATTTTTTTTGTTGGCGTATGTGTACGTACTGGCGGGTTGAAATATTGATATCCATCATCAAATCAAGTGACAATGATGCAGGCTTTTGAAGAATGGAGCTTTGTTAATTGTAATTCTCCTATTGGAGAGGCTCACAGAGCTCCTTATCTATAGCTGCCACGTATCTTTTTGTCATACTTCCTTAGTTTGATTTCAATAGCTATGGATAACTTTTCTGAGCTAGTAGTGTCTACAAAAGGTTTCAATTGTATGGTTTTTAGCTCTAATCTCACAGTACCTGAAAGACTCGTTAGGTCTTCTAGCTCTATTAATTTTTACATTTATTTGTGATTGACCTGGAACTGCCATTAACATTTAATCAGGAAGGGTAAGAGTTTCTTGTAGCCAGAACGAATTATATTTCAAGAACGACTCTTTACTTCTGACGGAGTTTTGCAATCCGGTTTCAACTTTTTGACATATACATCTAACGCAAGACTTAATTTTGTCCAAAATGCTTTGCGAGGTTCTATAATTCCTAATTCATGTAAGAAAACCTTTAATACAGCTTCAGATCTTTTATCAATTGAATTTGTTACTCATGTATCAAAAACAACCTGCGGGTAACTTGAAGAACTCATTCTGTAAAAATATATATATAATTCAGATAAGCAGGTATAAGCAGCTAGTCTCTTCACGATTAAGAACCCCAAGTACTAGTTTTAAAATGTATATGGCGCGAAAGGTGTATAATGGTGTATAATACACTAAAACTCTAATTGAATTTAGCGAACGTGTAATACATTCAATAGAAATCGCTCACCTTTTTCATTAACGTTTTTAGGCACATCAAAAATAAATACTTAACTTTTATCCACATAAAAAATAATCGTAAAAGCATGTAGATTACTAATAGTATACCCACAAAACACAGAATGAGACGAGTAGTGTATTCCTACCAAGAGAACTTTACGGACTGAAAAGTGCCATTCGGAGTTGAGCGCTGGTTGGAGCGGCGATGGGACGTCTTTGGACAGCACCATTGGGTCCTTGTGACCTTCAAGAGAAACTAACAACGTTTCCACATAGTTCAGACATACTACTACACCGAAATATAACAATTTTGCTATTTCAATTCAGTCGAAAATTGAATTTTTTCCAGCTAGTTGGCCAAAATTACACACTGTGCGCCGCTCCGTCCGCGTGTACAAGTTAGCCTTAGACACTGAAATTTCCACCAACTTCATTGGAATTTCAATCGGCAACGCGTTTCAAGAACCAGGATGCCTTTTCTGAGAATATCTCAACCTCAAAAGGAGAAGAGGGAGCAACATGACAGCATATCAGCGGTCGGACCGAGACGCTTGTGGTGGGGGCGGCGGTGCTTCAGGAATGATAGTGGTTGCCAGTGAAGGTGATGGTGACAGGAGGGTGGCGAAGGCGGAAACTGTAGCGGTGACGGCGGTGATGTCGGTAGTGATGACGGTGGTGATGCCTATATTGATGATGGTGGTGATGCGGTCGTGATGGCGGTGTCGGTGACTAATTCGGAGACTGTGTCGGAGACAGAGTCAGAGATAGGGACAGAGACTGTGTCGGATTCAGTGTCATAGAGACAGTGTCAAGACAGTGTCGGAGATTGTGTCGGAGACTGTGTGGGAGATAGTGCCGGAGACAGTGTCGGAGACTGTGTGGGAGCCTGTGTGGGAGCCAGTGTCAGAGACAGTGTCGGAGACAATTACGGAGACAGTTACGGAGACTGTTACGGAGACTGTTACGGAGACAGTGTCGGAGCCAGTGCCGGAGCCAGTGCCGGACACAATGCCGGAGACAGCGTCGGAGACTGTGTGGGAAAATGTGTCGGGGGTGGTCATTCCGGCGATGACGACGGTGTTGGCAGTGGAGAACTCCGACGCAGAAACGAAGTCTAAGACGGAAAGGAAATACCCTGAACAAGGCGTAGTTGGTGGCGGAGTCGGCAAACAGAACCGATGCTGGCACTACTGATGGTGGCAGCGGTGGCGAGAGGGTGGCGACGGCGTCAGAGGAAGCAGCAGACGAGTAGAAGAGAGGGGGCGGTGCTGTCGAAGTCAAAGGGGTGCGTGGGCGTCGCGCGCGCTCTGTCGGGGGCGCAATTAATTACGACGACGCGGAGCCCCGCACCCCCCCACTCCCCTCCACCCCCACCCCGGCTAATTACACCGCAGAGCGCGAGGGCTCTCGCGGCGAACGCGAAGTCGAGCTGCGTTTTCTCAACGCGGAACAAGAAAACCATCAGGGAATAATTGAGGAGCTTCGTGTAATAAAGCGTAAATCGTTAAAATCGCGGGCGAGTAAAGTCAGCCTTCAAGTTGTGAAATTGAAGCAGAGAAAGAAAACCACACTCACGGTCTGCAAGCTCTGTATTTTCTTTGTGCAAGCAAAACGTACTTTTTGTAGCTTTGGCGTCATGGTGAAGATCTTTTTAATTTTCAATACGCGATCCAACTACATACTACATTTTTATTATTCATCGATACCTTTGTTATTTGTAGCGCAAGTTCAACAAAGGAAGTATAATTGTTGTCTGTAAAGCTGGCGTTACAGAAATGACGTATACAATAACGTCCCACACTTTCCTTGAAAAAAATTATTTGATAAAATAAACAAACGATACAATATTAATAAGCAATGATTACCACAAAGAATACTATCAAGTGCTAGGTCACTATTGATTGGATGATTTTTTTCATCCAATGTTTAATTGACCTTTAATTATTTTTGTTCTTTAAATATTCTTGCCTTTGCATAAATATTCTTGCCTTAAATATTCTTGCTTATGCTGCTTTGCTTCCGCAGCGTTTTCAAAAATTTTATCAGTAAAAAGAAACAGCCTACATCCCACCCCAAATTATAACAATACATCACAACCTGCTACAGTTTCTGGCTTTGTTAAATCCCACATGACTGAAGTCCTTGTCAAATTAATCGAAATTATAATAATATACGCGCACCATTCAAAAAAAATTGAAATTCTGCCCCCAAATCTTTACCAACAATAATTAAGATATGAATAAAATACGGGTTGCCTGAACGAACTATTGGCCACCGCCTTTACTTCTAAACGGTCCATGATATCGAAGAGCAGTTTTCGCTCAATAATGCATAATCATGGAGCATGTAATGTACCGTAGATATATTATTTCAAATATTTTTAATTTTCGAGAAATTTAACCATATTTTGTTTCAAAGGTAACTACATATTTTTCTCATGAGCAATTGATAGATCATAAAAAGAGGAATACAATTATGTATCTATGTTAGTATTTTGAGCATAAAATTAGATGTTCTGGCATGTGACTTTCAATTAAACGGACAATATTTCCTGTAGCAGAACTCTGCAACAGTTGCCTTTGGGGAAGGCGGCCTTCGGCGGCCTCCGAGCCTGATACGGGGAGAATTAAAAAGTGATGTTGATGACTCTTTAAAACAGATTTGTGCTGGATTATATCATTTCCACATAACACGAGCATAATATGTAAAAAGTTGTTGGTCTCCGCTCCACCTGTATGGTTCCGTTAATATCTTTAGGGGAATAAATCTCTCAAACGATTTTCATTTTTTAACAAAACAGACTTTTTCTCAAACTGTCCTCGAATTTCTTTCTTGGAAATCATTGAATTTAAGAGATGAATTTGTATCTAACTTCAATAGTGACACCGAGACGAGTATTTCATTCATTAGTTCGCGAACTGCTAACTATTGGACAATACATTATCCCTCCTTCGACAGCCAAACTGATCGATATTGCATGATATTCAATTCAAGAATTAACTCATTGGATTCGTATTGCGTAATACTGGCGAGTAGTCTTTACTGGTTCGTCATTAAGCAAAACTCATCAACTAAAATGATTCTCCAACACAAAACGTACAGCAAATGAAGTAAAAATATGGAGGGGTAAGAAAATAAAAATAATGTGGTTTTACCAAAATATGTACAAACATTAACCAGAAATGGGTCTTAATTGGTCATAAAGTCTTTTAGTGATCTTATAAACTAAGCATGTTCGTCCACTCGCCCGCCTGCCTGCCGATCTCTCCTTCACTTGCTCGCCCGCCTGCCGCTAGTTCCCCGCCCGCCCGCTCGTTCGTTTTCGCTCGCCCGGCCGCCCGCCCGTTGGTTTCCCGCTCACAGAGGTCGCTGGTCCCGCCCGTCCGCCGCCGCTTGTCCGCCGCCGCACCCGTCCGCCCGCCACGTCCACCGATCCACCAGTCTGCCACCCGCTGGTTCTGCCCGTTCGCTCGTCAGTTTTCTCCCGCGGCTCGCTCGTTGGTTTTTCGCTTCTGCCCGGCCCAATTCGCTTGCCCGCCCGCCCGCCCGCCCGCCCGCCCGCCCCGCCCGCCCGCCCCGCCCGCCCGCCCGCACGCTGGTTCCCACCGTCCGCTCCCTTGGTTTAGGACCCGCCCGCCCGCTCGTTCGCTTGCCTGTCTGCCCCGCCCGCTGTTCCGGAAGGAAGCGGTCACGCGCCGAGCTTCCGCAGGTTGTGTGTCTTGACGCCAAACACACGTTGCGCCGGATGGGCGCGGGCGGCTGGGCGGGGACGAGATGCACAAGGGGGCCCTGACGCGTGCCACGCACGCGCCAAACGCTGCGCCCACCGCTCGCTCGGCTGCAGCGACGTGGAGCGCCGGAATGCGGGGAGGTCCCGCACGTGCGTTGGCTCCCGCCGCCACCCCCGCCTCTCCGCCGCCACCGCGCTTCCGGAAAGCATACGCGGCACGCACGCCTCTGGCGCCGATGAACAGGGAGCGCACTGCGGGAGCCTGAGACGCGCCACCGGCTGAATGAGCTCACAGCCAGCGTTTACCGCTGTCCCTGCAGTGACTCTCACCGGGGGTTCATCATAGCGATGGTGCAGCGGTTAGCGTAACGGACTGCTGTACCCATGTTCGCGGGTTCAAACCCGATTGAAGCCCTGGATTTTTACGGGCCGAAAAAATCCTTCGTACGGAGAGGAAGTAAAGCCGGCCGTCTCATGTTAGTAGATTTACTTGCATGTAAAAGATCCTCAAACCCTAATGAAGCCTTTGAGCTGAATTCAGATCGCCCGTTCGTCGCCCGACGTAATACCTTCTTTCTCCGCTAGTTGGTGAAAGGAGAGTAGCGAAATTTCCGTGGTCAGACGGCAAGAGCAGGCCACATGGTCTCGCCACGTAAAACAAGGCGCAATTCAATTGAGATCCGACAGCCGGCCGCGAAAATCTCCTCCAGCCCTCTTTCCTGGGGGAGAATTTTCTCCTATCAACAACAATCGAATGCCCGGACAGTACCCTCGGAACATGGGGCGCGTGCGATCTTTCTCTCCTCTTCCTATCTCCTTACTATCCAAATTTACATTTACACGCACAAAACTATGACACGCGTCGGGAGACCACTCGGGAGCGTATGTAAGAGATTGTACCGGCTAGCGGTGATACCTGGAGGAGGCAACTCACCGTAAGCTTACGAGTCGAATTTTCACATTCACGCGGGGGAGAATTATCGACCCAGCCCGAAATAGAACGTTCACTGTACTTACTGGACATCCTTAGCACGTTAGGGTGGCGTAGAAGCATGCTGTAGAGACATGTGCGCGTTACAGTTTAACAGGATCATCCTTAATAGTGATAAAAGGGCTGGCGATACTAGGTGTCGTTCCGTACGGTCCTACGGGAGGTAGCGGAGGCATCTATAAGATAGTATCTCTCATGGTGAAAATTTAAGGACTTAAAAATGCAAAAGTAAACACTCTGCAATTATTTATAATTAATTTCGTCGTAATTAAACCAAGAAGCTCAATTACAAAATAACCATCACATTCATAAGAGTTTACGGAATAACCGGTAAAAAACTGAATTTTCTAAGATCACCAGAATTGAAGCTATCGTTGAATAACATGTTAAATATTTGCGCGTGAAATAGGAAGGATGAGCCGAATAACCCCGAGCCTCGTGAATTGCAGCATAGCTTGCGGGTAGAAAGAGAGAGAGAGTTATGTAAAATTGTAATGAAAAGAAAGAGGGCACTACTCCATAAGGCTCCGTACTGCAATCAAATGCTTGGATGCACAATAGGAGCGACCACGGTACCTATATTGGCTAAATACCTGTTGGGAGATAGGAGCTCATAGGCGGGCTAGTTCGCACTTTAATAAATACACATCACAAACCCTGGATCTTGGGACACCATGAGAGAGGAAACCATGGTAAGTGCAATGGTGGCCGCGCCTGGAGGGCTAGCCAGTCTCACCGGAGAAAGGTAATCATACCAACTACCATGCACTGGATTCTCCAGTGACTCCTAAGAATTGAAGAGGTGTAAACCTACTTGTGGTCACCAATTCTTCTCCTGCTCACCGCCTACTCATGCTCATCAATCAATCTCAAATGCCCTACGCGCACGTGAACGTGAAAGTGGTTAATGGATAATTATATCTTCACGAAAACGATACCAAAAAACAGTTGAACGATCATTTCTGAAAAAGTTTTGTTCACCTTCAAATGATTGACTTATTTTTTAAAGCACATGAGAATCGTAGAGTCCTGTCTACATAACTACGGGTTAAATTGAAAGTATTCAAAAAATGTTCGGTGGCGCTGTATGATCAAAGGTTCAATATATATTTTATAATGAGTATAACATGCTTAAAGATACTGAGAACTGGATTTAAGAGCGCAGGCACTCCCCGAACTTCGAAACCTAACCTAACTCCTACACTTAATTAGAAGAATAGTTTTCAGGAAATTTCTGTATTCTCTCTTTCTGCTTCATCATCATATGCAGCATGGATTAGACTTTCCAACATCTTCCGTCTCCAAGAGTTTCATTTGGTCATTCCGCCGCAATCTTGAACTGTCTTATTTCTTCTGTCTTGGGTTTTGTCCACAAAACGTAGCTTGATACGTGAACTGTCCATTCTTTGTAGATGGACACTTTCTGAGATCTATGCGACCCCCAATATTTAATCTAAATTGCTAACTAGAATTCTGAACTAATATCTGTTCTCTAAAGTTTGCACATCTCTTTACTTAGTATAAGGATTATAATAAAGGATTAATGAAAACCTTGGTCTCTAGTGCCGTAAATTAAAATTTAGTATACTAAATTAAAAACTTAAGTCACGTGCGTGAAAAAGCTGAAACAAAAATTTAATTACTCCCCAAAGTTGCAAAAATATACTTCCTAGCACTTTCAATGAAAACTCCTCCTGAAACATTCCAAAATGCTCGGAATAAAACCATCGACAAAGGATAATTGTAGAGCTTTGTTACAAAATTAGGGTTAAAATTGGGATCTGATTACATCACTAGATATTAAATTGAAGTATTCACGTAGAACTGTCAAGTTCGCTCTGGCGCATTTGGAAAAGAGCGCTGAAGGATACATGCTACGCACACGTGGTCGAGAAATATCCTCCCAACATTTAATTCATTTTTCATTCACAGTAACTCTTCATAACAAAAGAAAGCGAAAATCATAAAAATATTTTTCAAACATTTTTGTTAAATTACAAATACTTGGATAATTATATAACTTTCAATAAAATGGAAGTATACATTAAAATGTTCGCTGGTGCAGACGTTAAGTAATTTATTTCAATTAATAGGACAAATATTACATTAAAAATGAAAGGAATTTTATGAAATACTTCTGTTCAGTTATAGATGCTTGGGATAGTGATCTATGATAAAATAATATTGTAGAGTTGTTAACGTAATCAGGAATAAAATTAAAATACTTAAGCAGAAGTATATAGTTTACTAGTGCCGATGAGCAGAAGACAACCAAGAGTCCTGCTTACATTCATGTAAATGTCTCGAGTATTTCTCGAGGGATCGATTATTCGACGGATTAAACGTACTTTTCCCATCGCAGTATTTAGCAATTTCGACGAAAAACTGAACGAAATCTTCTGAAATATGTATGTTTACTTTAATGCTTTTTACAGGATTTGGAACAAGAGAATAGTATACAGTTTTCTATGTATAAATATCTGGGAGAAATGTCTCTGTATCGCGGGAGATTGCTATGAATGCTGGTTACTCCTAAAAGTTCAAGAGTACTCGCAATGATTGGGAAATATGTCTTGGCCATGGGAATCACAAAAAATCTGAGAATCTCTCTCCAAGAATTTAAACCGAACATTAATATCGAGAAGACACATTTTTACCAGACCTTCGACGAAATACCTATAATTACGCTTTAGAAGCAAAAGTTTCAATTCCGTCAAGCAGAAGGAATGGTAATGCAGCGTAAGAAATGGGAAAGATGTTCCTGACTCTAATTAAAAATTAGCTGCCGAAATTTATTGCAAGAATTCATCTAGGGACGCAAAAAGTAATCTACATTTTATAATGAAGAACTGCGATGAATTTCTCAGGGGAACATGATGATTTGGCTCTATTGAAGAGGTTATACATTATAATGGAGAATTTAAAAGTATTATTATCAATACACATAAAACCGAATAATGGACACATAAAAAAATGAGTAGTAAATCCATTTGCAAAAATTAGTAGAGAAGATAAATTATAGTTTAACAAAAATTTAAATGAAAGAAATAATAGAATTAAAATATATAATAAAATATATTGAAAAAATCTGCCACGTAATAAATAGTAAAATAAAGAAGCACTACCACAACGAGAGCAATCTTTGGCTGGCGATCTCTGGAGTAGCGATTAGTCCGTTCGTGTTCCATCACTAGCGCCAGGGTTATATACGCGTCTAATCCAAGTGGAAATCAGGTCTGACAGTGTTCGTTCGCAGTACGTTTTCGTATTGTTAGCCAGTAGCCCCAGCGATTCATTCTTCCTTATCATCAATATCACAACCACGCCGGCCTCCACCCAAGGGTGAAAAAGACCAAAAGGGGACAGACCCGTGGAATGGAAAATGGAATGAGAAGAGAATAAGATTAATTGAAATTAAGTGAAAGAAAAGGAGTTAAGATGTGTAGTTGACATAAAAAGATATTTAAGTTGAAAGGGGTAAGAAAAGTGAAGTAAATTTAAACGAGAGTACTCACGATGAATTTTAGACGTGGTTTGGGAATGTAAGATTTTCAAATTCTCAAATTCTAAATTGTAAACAAAGTTTCATTAAAGGGAAAATAATAAAGTAGAGTATGTATTTGTATAATAACTAAGGAGATAAAACAAAGATCGAAAAAAATAAAAAATTACATGGAATTGCTGACACTATGGACAGAAAAGATAAAACAAGAGAAAAAGTACACGAAATATTATAAAATAAAACATACGCAAAAAAGTAAAGGTAGAATATCTGAAAAGCATAAAATGGTGGCCACCAGTAGAACAGTGATCTAGAATGTTGAGCTTTGTTAATGCTCTTGGGATACTGAACTTCCCACAGAGGGGGCAGTTATTATGAGGCCAATAACAAGAAAAAAAAAGTAAGTAATAAAAGCTTTAAAAGTGACAAAAGCTAATAAAGAAAACACCAAAATAAATTAGATTAAAATACAAAAATATAATTGGAACCTCAAATAAAAATAAAAACAAATTCTTACAAAAAATGAGAAACAATTTGGTATGATCGAAAAAACTTGGAACGCACACTGCTGTAGCCCTGAGCAAAAAGTGCCGCATAGCACCGCGCTATATTAAGTATACGAGCTCCTGTGCAGTGCAGCCAAAAGCAGTTCATCAGCGGGCAGCGAACAGTCCCGGAACGCGCGTCGGCTGCTGAGCGACAGAGTCGGAAGCGGGGGCGGGGGCGGACAGGGCGGGGGCGGCGCGGAGGGATTAAGAGGACCCGCAACACGCGTCCCGACGCCCGGAAATGAACACCGGCGCAGCGCACGCAACAACCAGGGGCGGTGAGGCGCGGGGCGGGAAGGGAAGGCGGGGAGGGAAAGAGCAGAGCGGCGAAGTGGCGGAGGTGTGCCCTCGACCCTGACGATGGAGGCGGCGGAAGAGGAAGCTCTGGAGATGGTGGCGGAGAGCCGGCTGGCGCCGGCGGATGGGAAGGGGTGGCGTGCGGCGGCGACGGTAGAGACGGCCAAGGGTGGTTAGGAAGAAGGAGGCGGTTGAGCCAGAAGGAGCAGTGGCGATGGTGGAAGTGGAGCGGGTGATGGTGATAATGGTGGCGATGGTTAACGATAGTGGGGTCTCTGGACGGGGCGGGTTCGATGGCGGAGGCGGCAGGCGGTGGCAGTGCAGCAGTGACAGAGAACAGTGACTGGAAGTGGCGGTGGCAGTG
>JAHLJT010002045.1:0-16202 GCA_031308135.1 Acheta domesticus
ATATTGATAGAATGAATAGTTTTAGGTATAAATAAATGAAAGTGTCCTAATATAAACTCGTGGCCTCTTAGCATTCTTATCAACATCAGTCTGTCACATTTTGTATGATGATTAGTGGAATATAAACAAAAACTTACTATTGTGCATTTTTACAAATTTGATCAAATGCACGATATTGTAAAGTAACATTCGTTGGATTGGTTACCAAGCGCCAAAGAGCAGCCTCGTGTGATAATTATCTCACTTATTGTACTAAGATGTATCACTAGACTCTTTAGGAAATTACCGTTACAAGCTTTAGAATATTCCCAGTGACAAAGAAGTTTTTTAATGCGAGTCATGTTTGCTTATTCCCAGACCGCAATTGCACAATTATTTTGTAATTTTTTAGAGTCTAACAGGTAACTGTGAAGGTCTTGTAAGAAGTTCGAAGTAGAAAATCGATGAGATTTTTTATATTTATGTAATATATATAAATCAGTATCCAATATCAATTTCAATATCAATTTCCAATATCAGTTTCTATTTCAGTGAACCCAAAGCTTTATTTATACCTATAAATATTATATTATTTGTATGATTAATATTCTGTTTGAAATAAATGACAGCGGCTCAAAAACTTCATTTAATTTTACAGTTAAGCTCAGTTCACGTACGGTTTTGTTCGAAAGATGTACGTTATGAACAACTGCGGACCCAGCTATTTAATTGAAAATATCAATCACAGAGGTAAAACATCACAAAAGTAATCGGTGGAAAGCAATTTGATTGTTTTTAAGCACCAATTTCACTTTATGTTTTGATGTACTGAATACAACTGAGAAAATGCGATGAAAACGTCAGGTATCCGGTAATGTCATATGTTGTATACCAATTTATCTTCGAGAATGATTACCTCGCGTTGACATACGAGTTGAAAAGCGTGGATGAATGCTGAGATACATTTTCTTGACTATCAATCAGCTAAAGAAACGAAGAAAGTACAATTATTAAAATATGTAGAGAATGTACGAACATATAAAAGCATTTAAGACATTGTTAAAAATATTCGTAAATATTAGTGGAAATATTTCATAATGAAATGGTATTTTGGTTTGATTACCTCGAAAGAATTAAGGAATTCATTTAAAACTTTCTCAACCTGCTGAATATACGAGATATACTCAGCTATAATTTTACAATTCCGACTAATGTTTTGAGAACAATTTTATTTGTGTGCTTGTAGCAGGAAACTATGTTTTACAAAACTTCATACTCGACAAAAAGGATTTTTTCGGTGAAACAAAAATCACAAATAAGTATACAGCCCAGGAAATCTATGTATGCTCAGAAATGAAACAACATTTTGAATGGTGAGAAGGTGATAACAAGAGCGCATCATAATAATGTTTATATCAACGAAAGAGAGATCGCAAGGTGAAAGGTGCTCTCGTAGAATGTACTTCAATAACAAGGAAGGGCATCGGAGTGTCGAAACGAAGACTTTTTTTTTTTCGTCTTCTTTTCATTCCCTTTCATTACCTGGAGGCGTCTCGGAGGACTTTAAACCCAAAACACTCGGCATCGCCGAACAAAGGCGCAGAGAAGGAGTTAAAATAAGCACTCATCCTCTAATCCTGGAGACGCCTGAAGCACGCTATAACCGATGCTCCTCGGAGAAAGAAAGAGAAAACTGAGGCAGCGCGCCGTTCAAAGCAACAAAACAAACGGCCTCCTGAAACGCGGTTCACGGGGCGTGGCCGAAAGGCGACAGGAATTTAATTAAGGAGATTCCCGAGCGCGTAACTGAAATGTCTATTCGGGAACGGTTCGGATTTTTTCGCTCGCGAGCTCGCGCGAACCCCGCGTTTCATTCCGACCGCTCCGCGCCGCGCCGCGCCGCAGCGCCTCCCCGCCTCGCACCCCGCTTCTGGGGCGGTTGCAGCACTGTATGAAGCGCGGCCGCAGGTGCGCGGGCATTCGCCGGCAGCTGTCGCGGCAGACAAGTGACTCGCGGCGCCGCCGCAACCGCAACGGACCCCAGAAGCCGGCCGGTGGCGGGCCGCGCGGCGTAGCGGGGCGGGGCGAGGCGGTTCGGGGTGCACGGGACGGAAGGGCGCGCAAATTGGGAGACGGATGGGGGGTGGGTTTCGGGGTAATTTGGGGGCGGCGCCGTTTGAGGGAGGGTTGAGGTTTCGAAGCGCGTCGGAGCGCGGTGCGGCCCGCGTGGGAGCTGATTAGAGGCGGGAGGGGTGGGGGCGAATCGGATGCTGCGGCGCCACGGTGTTTCTGATGGCGAATTTTGGTTAATATCGCCGAGCAACTTCTCCTGGATTTATCCAACTACCCAACGGACAGGCGTGGGGAAACGAGGTCATTATTAGGTAACGAACGATGCGGGCAGGATACGAACACCTACGAATGCGTTATGATTGCAGGATTCAGTTTAGAGCTAAGGAAGGCAGGTTGATATTAAACTGGCTTAAACATTCTAAAACGTCCTCATTTAGTTTCGGTAAAACAAATTGCTGTATAATATTGAGAGAATGAACAACAAAACCGAAAATCGACACCCAAGCGGAGTAAATAAATTGATTCCTGCTGATATAAAGTGTCGATATTGGAAACCAATTCTCAATTGAAGTAGAATTTTTTGCAGCAAGTTAAATGCACTAAAAAGGGACGATACACTTCTAACCCCATACTACCTTCATCCTTGCCAATTTCTGCAAAGTAACATTAGATAGATGTAACCAATTGTGTTAATGTTTTTGGGATCACCGTTTCCACACATTAGCAGATAACGAGATAAAACAGATAATGAAACCAATATCAGTAAGCATTGTCACTGTTATTCGAAAAGAAATTAAATCAACTTACGAAGAATCCAGGCTTATAATCCGAAAATGAAGCAAAAAAATATTTCTAATTTCTTGTCGAAAAAACATAACATAGCATAGCATTTTTTCCGAATCTCATGTATATTTGAGTCTCGAGCAAAATGTATTTTTTTAATCACTATCTGCTGAAATTAACTAAAGTATTCTTGAACTGAAATAAAGAGACAACGAGGATCTATACCTTTTACACAATACGTAATAAGAGAATGTTTCATTTTTTATTATAGAGTTAAATTTAAAGCTAAAAAGCTATAATTGCTATCAACTAAAATTATGACACAAAGAAATAATGAAAATAGTTAATATAAAATTAAACTCTTTATCGAAAAAATGACACAAGCTTTTTTCAAATAACCATTGCAGATTCGAGAGTTGGACAACATATACTATAAATTACCTATTTATAAAAACAAATCTAGTACTGTTCTAATCACGATCAACAAACAATTATAATAACAAAAAAGTAATGTTAAATATAAACGATTACCAACCATTACGATGGTAAAAATAAAAAATACACCGTTCTTATCACCAAATTTTAGCCAAGTACAAAACAAAAGAAAACTGGATTGGAAAGAAGTGATTTTGGCACCTCAGGAACGGCGCGGGAGCGTCCGCTGGCCAGAAGCGCCAGGGAGACAGGAAAGAAGCAAAAACGAGCGCACCGAGGCAACGAGGAGAGAACAGAGAGGCGGAGGAGGACAACGTCCTCGCGCAGCGGGCCTGCCAGCGCGTTTATCACACACGCAAATTGCGTGCGGCGCGCCGCACATCAAAGGTTCGCAACCAGCCCTCAAGGGTAATCACTGTTTTGATACTCAAGATAAGTGGTTTCGATAAATTTAATTGGGTTATCCCTGGGCCCCTTTTGTTTACACCGCAGTGTTTCGTCCGTGTCCTGCCTCGTAGTCACCGCGCAGCGGCTGGGCTGTCCCCGCGCGCCCATCCCTTTCCCGCCCGTTCCTGCGTTGTTGGGCGACGCACACTGCCTGCGAGATAAATCACAGGAGCCGACGGGACGCCCCTGCGCTGTCGTTGAGGGTATAAGCTGCGTTCTTGGTTCCACTCCTTCTTTTCTCCTCTTTTTCCGACGACATCGACGTTGCTGCAGATGGACGGAGCGATTGAGAGGAGAGAGAGAGAGAGACGAGGAGAGAGAGAGAGAGACAGAGAGTGCCTGCCGCTCAAAATGAACACGTAAAAACGACATTCGGATTCCTCTTTACCACTTTCTCACACATGTAAATTGTGGTTGGTAAATGTAAATGTCAACTACAATGTACAGTGAAATTATGTGTAATGTTGCCACAAAAAGGAAATTTTTAACAGAAAACCTTATATTGTAGAGCTCTGGTATCCAAAAAGAGGGTACGCTTTTTTCCTTATATGAAGAACATTACTTCCTGTAACATGTTAGGAAGTCAGAATCAACGTTTTGTGGATCCTTGATACCGAAAATTGATTGACGGCAACACGTCTACCTGACTGTCTGTCTCAAATGTCTGTCTGTCCGTTCGCCTTCCGTCCGTCCGTCCGTCTAGAGTCAACGTTAGAGCACTTAACTTTTTAGACGATTTTTTCCAACATTAACAATCTCCTATCAATCTGACCGAACACGCGGCCCTTGCGAGTAGAAACGGATATTTTGATTTTTGGAGGAACTTTACATGAAGTCTTCAGAATATCTTCAACATTTTCTGGAAAAAGCTGCACAATTTAAAATTAACTTCGCCCTCCGAAAATGAAACAAAAAAACTATTACTAATTTCTTGTCGAAAACTGTAAAAAAGCATTTCTTTCCAATGTCTAATGTACGAGTATATTCGAGTCTCACGCAAAATGTATACTGTAACTAATAGTGTAACAAATAATGTAACAAACACAAAAAAATCATTTTATTTTAATTTTTCAAATCGTTTTCGTATGGGCTAATAATTTTTACGATATAAACTATTATGTCATTTTTTTTGTTAAAACGTATTCATGACATTTCTTTCACTATTTTCCTTGATCATATGTTGAATACAGGCGGGTTATAGTAATAAAACATCTATTAAATTCTATTTGTCCATGGATCTGGAAAAGGATAAACAGATTGCCTTTCGCCCTCCACACAATACGTGTCGCGTAGGTACACTTTGCAGACGCGCAAGTGTGTCAGAAATCGACACCCGAGGAACTGAAGAATCAACGAAATCTCCCGACACCGAGCTGCGAGGAGGAAGGGGAGGGAGAGGAGGCGGAACTTAAGAAAGAAAACAATAAGAAAGAACGCGCAACAAAAAGGACACAAGAAAGCGACGGCGTCGGGGCGGGGGCGGCGGCGGCGAGACTTGGCATCCTTCGCTGGAACGTCGCCACCTCGTAGAATAATGTCCTGTAAGGAACGGTCAGGTGCGTAAAGTTAGTGCGACTAGGGCGGAGGAAGATGCAGGGGGCGGAGCGGAGCACCAACGGGGGTGGAGACGGTGGTAGGGGTGATGAGTGTGAAAGGGCTGGGGAAAGGTGGAGATAGAGAGGAAAGGGAGATGCCAAAGGGTGAGTCAGTGTAGTGGCGCGGTGAGATGAAAGAGCAGGTGGATGTAGTAGGGTGGGTGAGAGAAAAAAATTGTCATATGTGGGAAGGAACAGACGGAATGGAGAAAGGTGGAAGAGAAGAGATGAAGAGTAAGGGGGAGATGTGGAAGAGGAAAAACGTGAGATGTGTATGCGGGGAAAGGAGAAAGGGAAAGGACGAAACGAGGAGTCGAGGGAGAGAGTGGGAACGGGGAAAGGAGAAGACGTCGGCAGAAAGGCAAGAAGAAGAGGGACAGAGAGGAGGTCGATCAGGGCGGGTTGAAAACGGCGAAAATTAAATGGGGCGAGTAGGGGAAACAGAAGGAACCGGAAAGACAAAATCAGGAGGGAAGGAGGATTGAGAGGGGGTGGTAATGGGGAGCCAAGAAACGGAGAATGGACAGAGGAAGGGTTCGAGTAAGGAAAGTGGATGTAGTGAATGCAACAGAATTTATTAACGGGGAGGGGCGGGGAGAGTAAGGAAGGGGGAAATACGGAAGGGATGAGGAAGAAAGGCAAAAAGAAGGAAAGAGGTGAAGGAGCGTGTGGGTGAGAGGGGGACGGGCTAGGAGTAGTGAGACCGCGTGGAAAAGGAACGGGCGGGGTGGAGAGGGCTTTGGGGCCAAGGGAATGTAGAGATGGTGGGATGTGGGAGGGTAAAGGAACTGATAGGGGCGGGTCATGGGAGTGTAGAGACGGTGGGTTGTGGGAAGTGAAAGAGGCAGATGGGGACGGGCCAGGGGGAAAGTAGAGACGGCGGGTTTTAGGAGGGAAAGGGTCTAATGGGGGCGGGCCAGGAGAGGTAGAGACGGGTTTTAGGAGGGGAAAGGGTTGATAAGGGTGGGCCAGGGGAGGATAGAGACGGTGGATTATAGGAGGTGAAAGGGACCAATGGGGGATGGGCTAGGGGAGGGGAGGGACGGTGGCTTATAGGAGGAAAAAGGGGCTGATGGTGTGGGTCAGGGGAGGGAACAGGGGCGGGGGCTGGGATGGGCCGCGGGGGGAGAGAGGGACTAGGGGGTGGGCGAGTCTGGCGGAATGAGAAGAAGGGGCGGCGCCCTCTAGGTCTTGCGGATTCTTCGTTCTGCCAGCTTGGCAAAGTTCGCTAGTTAACAGGAAATTAATTATTTAAATGAACAACTCGGTGCGCAGTGCGAAGTTGCGAGCGCGGCGGACCGGAGGGATCCTTGCGTCCGCGGTGGCGGCGCCAAGGATGGGATATTTTACGCGGATCTCGGGATAATTTACAGCGCGGGGGTTGGCAGAGGCGGGCTCCACTCGTTAACGGCCGCCGCCTTTCGTCGTCGCGGTTCGTCGCGGACCCGCCACAGGTGACGGGGTCGAGCGCAAGGCCGCTCGCCTCGCGCTGGGACGGCAGGCAAATGCCAACCACGCGCCCCGACTGACTCTTTGCAGTCACACATTAGGGAGTTTTTTGTAAACCGTCCGACAGAGTGACAAATACGTTTCTACAATGCTGTGGCGAATCCAAGGGGGCATGACCGCTGCGGCCCCTCAATCCAACCTTTCTAATTTTATTGTTATTTAATGAATACTTTTGTAATTTGTTAAAACAATCCAAACTATCACACATTCCTCATGCATTTTCATTATAAACCTCCATCTAACACATTCTGAGAAAAGAATTCTATTTCACAAATGTCACTGAACAGACCTGCACGTCTCGTCCACTGTACCGACTCGGTGCGTATTACACGCGATACGTGCATTGCGAGTTGCATGAATTGATGTGCATTGCCTGTCTCTTTGGTGTCTTACCCCTATACTATTGTTTTCAACATAGTACTTCCCCAATAATACTATAAATTAAATTTTGTTGAAATGAAATTGTTTCCTCGTTGCAGTTTTACGCTGGAACCCAAACACGCACATATACATATCCATCTCTTATTTATATTTTATGACTTTCGCCACCGGGTATATTCATGAAACAATGTTTACCACCGATGGTGGGATAAATAACATTACATGAAATAATAATTATAATTATAAATAATGATTGTTAAATTAGTAATAATAAAGATAATTATCATTGACAGTATGCACACATTATTGAGAAATGAAAAGTAGCGTTTTTTGTAAAAGCTATAGCTTGCTTGGGAATTGGTTTAGAAATAATTATTTCAAACAAAAGTTATAGGACAATTTGTCTTCCTTAAATTACCTTGAATCATTTTTATACAGAACTTAAAGAGTTATAGAGAAAACTCGAAAAATATCAGAAAATACTTTTTTCAACGTCCTGGAGTCATCACAGGATTTGGGAAATCTAAAACTTAATGTTTTAACTCTTATCTAGGATATAAGAAAGGAAGAAAATAAGATATATGAGAAACCAAGCAAAGTGTGAAAAACCCAAAGGTAAGTACAATGACAAAAACAATACGACAATTATTTTTTATTACAATTACATTAAAAGAGAGACAGTATAAGGAAATTATGACAGAAAGAAACGAAATAAGGAAGAAAAAATAAAAATATTCATATGGTAGATGAAAACCACGAAATTAAAGATTTATGAAATTCCAAATAAAACAAATGCAGAGATTTAAGAAGTAGGCTAGTGTAAGAAAGGAAATCCTAATAATGATTCATTCTGAGAGTGTATTGATAAAATCTGCGCAAGAGACAGAAGAAAGAATGGGCGAGTTTGGTGGCGAAAGAACCCACAACGAAGCCTCGTGTCCGCGAGCAGCCGCGTGAGAGCGGGCAGCGTCAAGCGAGGAGTCTCGGAGCTTTGAGGCGCTGCAGGGTCGTGCCTGGCGGGTCGCGGCGCGGCCGGCATTAACCTCGCATAAGCCGTGCCGAGGCTGGCCGAGCCCAGCTTCTCGCGCTCAAGGCCTGCCTCTACGGTGACGCCACGGGCAGGTCACACTCGCCGTCCCCCGGATGGACTCACAGTCACAACGACTCGAGTCACCTCCATTCCGACTTGAATAGTAGACCCTTCGATTCCACTCGTCCATCTTCCGACTCTATTCGCTCTCCCTCCGACTCCCCTTTTCCTCCACCAGGCTCCCCTCGCCCTCCTTCAGGCTCCCCTCGCCCTCCATCAGACTCCCCTTGCCCTCCCTCAGACTCCCCTCGCCCTCCCCCAGGCTCCCGTCACCCTCCCTCAGGCTCCCGTCGCCCTCCCTAAGGCTTCCCTCGCCCTCCCTCAGGCTCCCCTCGCCCTCCTTCAGGCTCCCCTCGCCCTCCCTTAGGTTCCCCTCGCCCTCCCTCAGGCTCCCTCGCCCTCCCTCAGGCTCCCCTCGCCCTCCCTCAGGCTCCCCTCGCCCTCCCTCAGGCTCCCGTCGCCCTCCCTAAGGCTTCCCTCGCCCTCCCTCAGGCTCCCCTCGCCCTCCTTCAGGCTCCCCTCGCCCTCCCTCAGGTTCCCCTCGCCCTCCCTCAGGCTCCCCTCGCCCTCCCTCAGGCTCCCCTCGCCCTCCCTCAGGCTCCCCTCGCCCTCCCTCAGGCTCCCCTCGCCCTCCCTCAGGCTCCCCTCGCCCTCCCTCAGGCTCCCGTCGCCCTCCCTAAGGCTTCCCTCGCCCTCCCTCAGGCTCCCGTCGCCCTCCCTAAGGCTCCGCTCGCCCTCCCTCAGGCTCCCCTCGCCCTCCCTCAGGCTCCCCTCGCCCTCCCCCAGGCTCCCCTCGCCCTCCCTCAGGTTCCCCTCGCCCTCCCACAGGCTCCCCTCGCCGTCCTTCAGGCTCCCCTCGCCCTCCCTAAGGCTCCCCTCGCCCTCCCTAAGGCTCCCCTCGCCCTCCCTAAGGCTCCCCTCGCCCTCCCTCAGGCTCCCCTCGCCCTCCCTCAGGCTCCCCTCGCCCTCCCTCAGGCTCCCCTCGCCCTCCCTCAGGCTCCGTCGCCCTCCCTAAGGCTTCCCTCGCCCTCCCTCAGGCTCCCGTCGCCCTCCCTCAGGCTCCTCTCGCCCTCCCTCAGGCTCCCCTCGCCCTCCCTCAGGTTCCCCTCGCCCTCCCTCAGGCTCCCCTCGCCCTCCCTCAGGCTCCCCTCGCCCTCCCTCAGGCTCCCCTCGCCCTCCCTCAGGCTCCCCTCGCCCTCCCTCAGGCTCCCGTCGCCCTCCCTCAGGCTCCCGTCGCCCTCCCTAAGGCTTCCCTCGCCCTCCCTCAGGCTCCCGTCGCCCTCCCTCAGGATCCCTTCGCCCTCCCTCAGGCTCCCCTCGCCCTCCCTCAGGCTCCCCTCGCCCTCCCTCAGGCTCCACTCGCCCTCCCTCAGGCTCCCCCCGCCCTCCTTCAGACTCCCCTTGCCCTCCCTCAAACTCCACTCGCCCTCCCTCAGACTCCACTCGCTCTCGTCCACGTCCCTCCGAGTCGCCCACTTCCGACTCCACTACCCTCCAACTGTCCGAATCTCTGACCCTTCTTCGGACCAATCCTCCAACCCGCCGTTCCTCCATGCGTCTACCACGACTGCTCTATCTTCCCCCGAAACTCTCCCTTCGCTCCTTCGCGTCGCCCTCGCTTCCCGTTAGACAAATCCCCTCCGCTTTACTCGGCCGCCGCCGCCGCGACCGATTCCGCCTCCGCCTCGTCTAGTCCTGCCGCCTCCACCCCAGTCCCCCGGGGACGGTAGTCGCCGTCGGGGGATAAGCGGCGGCGACGGAACTACGCCACGACATCAGAGTGCAGTGCCGCCACTGCTAATTTCTCTCTCTCTCTCATTCTCTCCGACTACGTCTCCCTCTGAACCTCCCTCGCTCTGCGTCTTCCTCCCTCTCTCTGCGTCTCCTTGGCCGTCTCCATCCTATGTCTCCGTCTTTCCCACACCCTTCTTTTCATCTCTCCCTCTTCCTCTCCTCGATCTTTTCTCTCGCACTCTCTAGCAAGACATCGGTCTAAAGTCGATTCAAAGAAGCCATTAGAAACGACCTCTTGTAGTATCCGACCTAAGGAATTTTCTTTCAGGCAACTGAATGTATAGGTCTTCTGGTCTAAGACTCTTTAGCGATGAATTTGCAACTAAAGATTACGCATGCTAGGTAATCGTGGGTGGGGGATTTCCTGTATTGTACTTTCCACTCAACCTAGAGAACGCTATGCAAGTGCCTGATAGTGAGAATTTTGAATTAAAAAAATTGCATTAGGTAATCACATAAACATATGTACCATGTGCACCTTACGCTTTGCAGCTGGTGGAGATTTAAAAGTTCGTACATTTAAATCACCACTATCTACAGTATCAGTGTTTGGTTAATCGTTTGTCAAAATAATTGTCAATTTGAAACGGCAAATGTGTCTGGCATACTCTATCAATCGGAGTACTCATAGTTTTAGACCGTCAGCATTTGCGGTCCTCATGAAACATCCTTGTGATTATCCATAGCACAATTTATCCCAAAATCCAAGTGTGATTCTTTTAGCTCACGTAACTACAACTAAATAATATCTAATTAAGACATTTCAATTAATAGAAACTTGCCATTACCGATCTATAGAATTATTTGTTCACTCACCAAAAAATTTTATTTTACCATCTAATAGTTAAAAGCCTTTTTACGGACATTTTAATGACTTAAGTAGCTTATGTGTTTTGCAGCAGTAGTTAGATGTTGAAACATTTTGAATCATGACTTTTACACGTATTCCATTTTTTCACATGCCGTTACTGGGTGTCAAAAGACACTCGCGTTCACATTGGTGCTAGTCATGAAAAGTTCTGAGAAATAGTAGTCGTGATATACACGGTACAATATTATCTCTTAACTGGTTCCACGAAAATCTTCATTCTATGTTTTGACGCAGATTTTTATGAGAGTTTCCCAGGAAAAGATTTACTCAGAATGGACACGACTGAAAAATTGCAGTACACGATAATAAATCCTCAACAGTCATTAGGGATTTTAATTTAAATTGAATAATTTTAAATCAACATTTCAAGATTTATAGCACAATAGAAAATTAAATTAAGTGCAACATTTATAACATTTAAAACTGAGAGCATATCTTCTACTCTGCTTATCATTCGCGTTGAAGCTTTTATAAATTACAAACTAAACCGTTATGAACTTCCTTCATCGCCATTACACTCGTATATTTTTTAATACGATTACCCACAAATCGAATAGCTAATCGATACGGGGAGACAATTAGCTTTAACATTCCGCAGCATTCCGTAGAAACTTGTCATTTTACACCGTACGTATAAAAACAATCCATTGAAACAGCAAATATGAAGTGGCGGTTTACATGGTATATAAAAATGCATTCATAAACACACTTACGTCGGAATCAATAGCTAAATACGATCTAAGATACGAGTTCAGAGTGTAGCGAATATTTAGTACTATATGGGTCGTATTGACTAGAAACATATTCTTGACGTTAGATATTCTGATCGGTCGTTCGTTATTGGACATTTCCTCCAATTCGAGGTGATGCGTGGTGCAGTTACTAGAAACAACGAGTCACGGAGCACGAAATCCTTCCTTCCTCGTCATGATCCCAAGCCCATAGCTGGGGCCGGGATCGGGGATGATCACGTTTGATTCAGATGGCAGCCCTGAGAGTACCTGGATGTTAGGCACGATTTCGAACCGGGCAGTAATACCGTCGCAATTATCGATTGCAAATGCTTCGCACAATTGTCGATCTATAAAGAAATACCAACATTGGTAGGGGCGTGGGTTAAAACCAACCTCTTACGATTCGAATCTATCAGTCAGTGGTTCTATCTCGGCAAGGTGCCAGGCAAGAGAATCGTCTTGATGTGTTTCTACATCAGTGAGTTTGTAGCGCCTGACGGAATCGCCTGGCCAACTGGCCTGACCCAACTCTGATCCATTGCTAACACCTTTCATTAGTGTATTCTACGGTTTCCCTAATCGTTTCCAGGCGAATGGTGAAACAGCACCCCAAACAAAATTTCCTTTTCTTTTATAAACATCGTTGTATTATCTTCACCACCCGGGCTAGAGCGAAGTGGATGGAATACTTTTCGTCATTTTACATTGTATTAAATGGTAAAGGCCGGGGAGGAGCTTTGGCTTAAGGCCTTGGCGAAGACAAATTACACGAAATTGAAATTGATAAAAGAGTGAAAGAGAAGAAAGATAAATAAAACGGTACCTCTAAAGGGCATTTATATGCTCAGCTGAAGATTTGTTTGTGCTCAACGTATCTTGTAATTTTTCGGTAGTGTTGACAGAATTCATTTTCAACTTGATTATACTCATCAATACAATAACTAATTTGGAGACGAAACCGTCATTTATTACACAAATTTTGTAATTACACGTCTACACTAGTATTGTCAGCGTTACGCAAAACGTCTTCGTTCAAATGTTAGTAATTCACAACGCGTGTTCATTGAGTTATTTTAAAAATTAGAAGCGATCAATTACCAAGATACTTTCAGGATAATAAGGAGCAGGGCTTGATTTCTGGCGGAATGCGATGGAACGGCAAACCGGCACCTCGGAAATAATTATTAAATTATATTATAAATAGTAGCTGCATACGTAATACCAGGATCAAAAGGAACTAACAACAATTTTAATACTATAAATAAGTAAATATGTCTATTAAATTAATTTCGGGCGTGTTCTTGGACCTAAAATTTAAACAAAATCAAGTACTAATAAGAAGTATCTTAAACTTTACGTATATTCATGGTCAAGTGAGATTTTCAGTTCTAGATGAGGACAAACACTCAAGTTCTACAACCCAACACACGATCCTTCATTGCGTTCGGACAGTCAGTTAAAAATTCAACCAAACCGCTGGAACGCCGAGTTCATCCGCATTCTGGGAACAGGGTTCAAACGCGCCGTGCGAACATTCCGAAGAGGCCGAAATGAAAACGTAGAGCGGCGCGTGACACTGATGGCGTGGATATGGCGCGGCCCCATGAATATGCGCGAGGCACCGGCGCTCACACGCTCCGACGCCCCGGAGCGGGAGGGCACGCAGTGGGCCTAAAGCAGTGGCGTCAAGGTCTTCTATACTTCGGTTTTTCATTCTTGGCGCATGGGGGGGGTGTAATAAAAAAGGAATATCTCACGGTATTTCGCGTCATTATCGGTTGTGCCGCGAGGATTCGCATGATGGCGACTGTATCGAGCAGTGCTGGCGATCATGCGACTTTTGAGATATTCCATTTTGATGACACACCCCCACGTGCCAAGGAAGAAAAACCGAAGTGTACTGGTGGCAGTGACACGCGTCGTGGCACTGCGCATGCCACGAGCTTCTCTGCGCAACTAGCGTCGGGAAAGGGAACTCTTAGTAACCCCGCCGTTTTACAATAGGGATGGCGTCTCTGGTGGTGGGGAAATGAACTGCGCGGAGGGGCGATTTCGTTGTGGCACTGGTGCCACGGACACCCGCTCGTGGCATCGACCTTGATAACACTGGCCTAAAGGATTCGGTACGTATCTCTCACCGTCAGGCAGGGCACCGCCAGCATTGCCGCTGACTCTGCAGCAGCTCTGAGCGGAAGGTCCTGCAGTTCCCAATCCCGAAGGATGGCGGATATGCGACATTGGCTATACTCTCTCTAGCTGGGAAGAATTCAGCAAGAATATTGGTGACTGGTTGCTCTGATCGGTAGTTTTCCGTGGATTCACCCATTAAAACTAGGCAAAAGCCAGTGCAGTGCCCTAAAAAAAGGGCCATAGACTGCAGGCGAACTAAAATGTTCTTATTTGTCTGATCCTTCCTTCTTACACACACATTTACTCGCACTACACTATCGCACATGACGAGACATCAGTCGGGACTGTATGAAGGAGGAAATCGCCCGAGCAAATGTCATGTAAGCAAGCGCCGCATCTCACCATCTCCCATCTTCGGGGGAGTATACCTATATACCCCCCTTCTGGGATAAAACCATTCACTACACTGACGGGGTCATCACTACACTAGCGGGAACAGCAGCTGATGTGCTAAGAAACATCCATCAGTCAAATATCAGCCAGGAGTGGCAAAACGATTTTTTTTCTTGTTATCCCACCACGAGCTACAAACTCTTGCGATTCACGCGTTTGTTTGATAATTTTAGGTTTCCTGACGGGTCAACTATGGCTATTGGTCTCGTTAATGTAGTCCATCATATCTTACCAGGCTTAAGATGCGCTGTTCTTAGGTCTGGTAAGTGGCGATGTTCATCTCCCGCTAGAACGTGAGGTGCGGCGCCTAACTACATCTGGAATTGCAGGCTTGCCTCCTCTAATTGTCTTCGCCAGCGCGGCGTCGCCCTATCCGGGACAATACAAGTGAGACTAGACATTGGGGCAATATATGTGGTTCCGTAGTATGTGTACGTATGGGGAGGAGAAGGGAAAATGATGCGGAGGGAGATATTCCGAGGGTGGTAGTCTCTTTGTTAAAACAGTGCGCCAAGAGAGTCTCTCTGCACTGAGTCGAATCAGGGCCTCCTATTAAAAATTGCATTTATATTCGCAGCAAATAGAATACTGGGAAATAAGAGAAGGGAACACCACTTCCAGAATCTATTATGATTTTAGTGAGTACGCAATTTACTGTTTCAAGCTGCAGCTCGAGCTGCCAATATAATTTCTGTTGCAAGCACTCTCGCCGGCAACGTGCCACTGCGGACAGACTTTCAACTGGCGCGCTGTAGTACTGATCAGAAAAATCATTTTTGTTCGCAAAATTCAAAGGAAAACGGATGGAGCAGCGTGCGGTTGATTTTGTGAGTCAGAAAATGGCGGCTATGAAGTTCTAGCAACAGCCGTAGGATCTCAAAATCGCACCATTTGGACTAAGGTTGTTTTGTTTTTTTGTTTTTTTTAAAAGCTTGCCAGAGATTTTCTGGATCTCTGAGATAGGTCATTTAGAGTCACGTGATCGCTTAAGGATAGGGTAAGAGTCAGAATGGGAAAGAAAGAATCGTGCGCGGTTCGTGGCCCGTGTTCTAGAGTGATGCTCCGACATTCGCCTGGAGGCGATCTCGGAAACGGCGAATACCATTAATCAGACCAATCAACCTACAATTTGATTTCGGCAGGTACCATAGACTTGCCTAAGTTTAACACATCAGGCAAATTTGCGGCACTTAGGATCGTACTAAGGACCTCCTAAACTCTGAAAAAATGGAGCCATCAGTCGTTACTTTAACGCTAGGCGATATCGGCGTTCGTAAACTATACATATTTTATACATATATTGTAACGATTGCTTTGTTACAACAATGAAGATATTGTTGAGCACGGCCGAAT
The DNA here is from genome assembly GCA_031308135.1 of Acheta domesticus. Classification (NCBI taxonomy): domain Eukaryota; kingdom Metazoa; phylum Arthropoda; class Insecta; order Orthoptera; family Gryllidae; genus Acheta; species Acheta domesticus. Next base: position 15,628 of record JAHLJT010002045.1, read on the forward strand.
GTTTTGAAAGACGCGCGGAAGTTAGCGGGGCGCAGTAATGTAATGAATGGCGGCGCACAGAGTAGATCGGAGCGGTGTAGGAAGGAGGAGTGGTTAGCGGCGGAGGGGAGGCGAGGCCAACTCACCCCTACGAACTTCCTCTTAAATACGCTGATCGCCAGATCAGAGGCCCCTTATTTGCTTCAGCTGTCCCCGAGTATTGTTCTTTTGGTGAAACGAAGACGTGCGAATTCCGTACAGTAGTCAGTGTCCAGTTTGCTTGTAATTCTAGTAGAGAGTTTAATTGAAGTAAGTGACGAATAAGATTTTGGAATAGTATTATTGTGAGTAGTTTTCTGAACTTGTGGTGGAGGAGAGAGCAGTAAAAGACGACGCATTAGAATTCACGGCAAAACTCTAGAACGGCGTTATTCACTTTGTTTTGGTGGATCGAGTAGCTAGAATTTAAAACATTTACGCGCTGATTGAGTACGTGGAATCAGTCAGAAATAATACGCTGTGTCATAAAGAATCAGCTAGTCATATATCCAAGTGCGCGACGCCCTGGACAGAGCTAAAAGCGGCCACCCGGCTGT